>PVLC010016877.1:0-34750 GCA_004027655.1 Graphiurus murinus
AGAACATGATTTTGTTCTTCTTTATGGCTGAGTAAAATTCCATTGTGTATATATCCCATAGTTTTGTAATCCACTCATCTGTGGATGGACATCTTGGCTGCTTCCATAGTTTGGCTATTGTGAATTGAGCCGCTATAAACATAGATACACATGCATTGGTCTGATAGTTTGGTTTCCATTCTTTTGGGTATATACCCAGCAGTGGAATTGCTGGGTCATATGATAGGTTCACTCCCATTCGTCTGAGGATCCTCCATACTGTTTTCCCCAGGATAGCCAAAGTAGTTCTTAGCAATAAAAATCATGCAGGAGGCATCACAATACCTGACTTTAAACTCTACTACAAAGCCACAGTAATAAAAACAGCATGATATTGGCACAAAAACAGACACATAGACCAATGGAGCAGAATAGAAGACTCAGAAACAGACCCACGGACCTACAGTCAACTGATTTTTGACTAAGGAGCCAGAAGTATACACTGGAAAAAAGATAGCCTCTTTAACAAATGGTGTTGGCAAAACTGGTTACCCATATGCAGGAAAATGGAAATAAACCCCACTTTCTCACCCTGCACAAGAGTCAACTCAAGGTGGGTCAAGGACCTGGAAGTCAGACCATAGACCTTGCAGCTACTTGAAGAGGGCATAGGACCAACACTTGAACACATAGGCCCAGGTAAAAACTTTCTCAACAAGACCCCCAAAGCACAAGCAGCTCAAAGGAAGATCAATACATGGGATTGCATTAAACTGAAGAGCTTCTGCACAGCAAAGGAAACTATCAAGAACCTCAACAGAGAGCCTACAGAGTGGGAGAAAATTTTTGCCAGTTATACTTCAGATAGAGGTCTAATATCTAGGATATACAAAGAACTCAAGAAACTCACAGCTAAGAAAACAAATAACCCAATCAAAAAATGGGCAAAGGATCTAAATAGACACTTCACAAAAGAAGAAATACAAATGGCCAATAAATGTATGAGGAAATGTTCCACAACATTGGCAATCAGGGAGATGCAAATCAAAACTACCCTGAGATTTCACCTAACTCCAGTCAGAATGGCAATCATAAAAAACACGAATAACAACACCTGCTGGCGAGGGTGTGGAGAAGTGGGAACCCTAATACATTGTTGGTGGGAGTGCAAACTTGTTTGTTTTTTTGGTACTAGGGATTGAACCCAGGGGCTTTCTACCTCAAAGCTACACCTGGTCTCGCTAGGTTGATGAGAGTCTCATTACTTGCTGAGGCTGTTCCCAAACCTATGATTCTCCTGTCTCAGCCTCCCAACTACTAGGATTACAGGCATGCACCACCATGCCCAGCTTGTTTGTAGCTTTACTCCCCTACATTCTTAATATAGCAGCCAATGTTCTTTTAAAAAATAAAGTAAGATCATGCATTCCTTTGCTCAAAATGCTCTACAGGCCCTTCATTTTATTTGGAGTTAAAGTCAGAGCCTGATAATAACATGTAGCCTTGCCTTGCCTGATACAGCTCTTGTCATTCTTGCTTTTGCTCACTCAGCTCTAGTACTGACCTCCTTGCTGTTTTCCAGACATGCCTCATGTGCTTCTGCCTTAGGATCCTAAAATTTGCTATTCCCTCATCCTGGAATGCTCCCTCCCAAGATATCCATGATTATACTTTATTTACAGGCAGTCTGCTTAAATGTCTTCTCAAGGAGGCTTATCTGGACCACTCTAATAGTGTAACACATTCCTAACCACTAGTGCTTTTTAAAATTTTCTTTATTTTGGCACGGGGGAGTGAACACAGGGGTGTTCTATCTCCAAGATATTAAAAAAATAGCCCTTTTATTTTTCATTTTTAAACAGGGTCTTACTAAGTTGCTGAGACTGACTTTGAAACTGTGATCTTCCTGACTCAGCCTCCCAAGAACTAGGATTACTTGGTGTGCGCCATTACGTTTGGCTTCTTGTTTTTTAAAGAGCAGTTCTAAGAGCATAGCAAAATTGAGAAAAAGTACCATGATTCCCCATACACCCCTGCTCCCACATGTGCATGGCCTCACTCATTGTCAACGTCCCCTCCTAGAGTGGTCCATCTGTTGCAGCTGATGAACCTGCTGTCACTGACACATCATTTCTCCCCAAAGTTCATAGTTCAGCATTCACCACTGGTGTTGCACACTCCCTGGGTTTGGACAAATGTATAACGACAAGTATCCACTACTATGTTATCACACAAAGTTTCCCGGCTCTAAAAATCCTCTGTGGCTCTGCATAATCATTTCTCCCTTCTCCCAACTACTGATTTCTGTGCTGTCTCTATGGTTTTTCTTTTTCCAGAATGTCATATGCTTGGAATCATGTAATTATGCAGCCTTTTTGGATTGGCTTTTTTTCACTTAGTAATAGGCATTTAAGGCTCCTCCATGTGTTTTTATGGGTTTGTAGCTCATTTTTTTTTGTAGCAATGAGTAACATCCCATATCTGTATATACCACAGTATATTTATTGATTCATCTGGTGAAGGATATCTTGGTTGTTTTCAAGTTTGGGGCATTGCTAATAAACACCTGGGTACAGATTTTTGTGAGGATTGTATGGTAAAAGTATATTAGTTTAATAAGAAATCACCAAAATGTCTTCTAAAGTGGCTGCACCATTTTGCATTCCTACAATGGATGAATGAGAGTTCCATTGCTTCTCTCCCAGGTACCTAGATATGCCTAATTCTGACTGACTCAACCCCCCCCCCCCAGTAATAACACTTATTATCTTCTAACTATTAAGATTGCTTCTCTTTTGGTTTTCCCACTGATGTATACAAAGAGTCTGGAATAAAGCTCACAAAGCTGAATGTACAAAGTAGAATGTTAAGTTTCTAGTTATTTCAAGACCAATGCAGTATTCATTTATCTTCTTGCAATCATTTAAACGTAGCTATATGATCATGATCCTCCATTCTTATAATGTTTCTAATGATAATGATACATGTCAGTAATTTTCTCTCTCTCTCTCTCTCTCTCTCTCTCTTTTGGGGGGGTGGTACTGGGGATTGAATTCAAAGGGATTCTACCTTTGAGCTATACCCCAAGTCCTATTTTTTTTTTTTTTCGGTACTGGGGATTGAACTCAGGGGCATTCTACCTCCAAGCTATACCCCCAACACTATTTTTTATTCTTTATTTTGAAACAGGGTCTCAGTAAGTTGCGGAGTACCTCACTAGGTAGCTGAGGCTGGCCTCGAACCCAGATCCTCCGGTCTCAGCCTCCCAAATGCTGGGATTACAAGTGTGTACCACCACGCCGGGCTCCCAAGCCCTAATTTTTTAAAGAAGTTTTTCAGGGTCCCCTTCTCCAGAGATCCTCTATGGTACTTTTACAGACTTCTAGGGCTGTTAAAAACTCAATGTAGAAACCACTGGTCAGTTATCTGGGTAATGAGAAGTAACAGTGGCTTGTACAGTACTCTACCAACTTGATGCATGCATATTGTTATACCTTAAATGCACATGGAATATAGACTACTTAAAAGATGTCAATTCTTAGGTATAGCAAATAATGATGGCTTGTGCTATCTACTTTTAAAGTTTAGTTTTTCACATACTGAGCTTTCTTAAATCAGTTACCTAAGGAAGGAATAAAAGCAGTGCCATTATGGTCAGTCTTAGAACAATGGTCACTATCTCTCCCTTTTGTGCACTCTTCAACCAACAGATGTCACTAAAGATACCAGTACCCAGAGGCGAAGGGAAGAAAAGATTAGACAAATGGAAATTGAGCATAAAAACATCCAGTTCTTAAAGCCGAGAAGTCGGTTTCCAAAGTAATAACATTTATTACACTGCATGCAACATTTTAGCCAAAAATTTAAGAAAGAAATTTCTTTTATTAAGTTGCTCAAGCTGAATGGATCAGAGCACTAAGTTTTGAAATACATGTTCTTGAAGCAATTTAAAACTCATTAGAAATAATAGGCTTGGGCTAGTAGAAAATGTGGTAAAATTTAATCCTCATCCAAATGTTACCTGGGCTGTACAAACAGGAAATTGTTTTGTGCTACTGTGGCTAACCTCATTGCTGACCCTGAGCTGTAACAGCAAGAGCAGCTGAGAGCTGAAGCAAAATTAAAAACTTACATCAAAGTATATCATGACAGAATATAGATAAATAAAACAGCATATCAAAAGTATTATTTTTCTGCCAGTCTCACAGAGCAGTGAGGTGGAGGCATTCCACCAAACAGATAACAAATCAGGTGCATTAGGCAATGGGCCCTTCTCCCTCTGCACCGCCCTAACAATTGACTACCCAAGTACGGCCCAGGAGAGGGCACAGAGAAGACACTCACTGAGGATGGGGACAGAAAAGAGCGCAGAATGTTCCGGCCTGTTTCCTCCATGGGCTTTCCCTTCCTTCCACCTTGGCTTACCAAAGACATAAATATGCTGGTTCTTCTATGTCCTCCCAGTCACTCTTTTCCTCATCTTCCAGACTCCTGGGTGGCAACCACATGATCTCCCTCCAGTGAGCATGTGAGACTCTCCAGAGGTAAAAGCACAGTAATGAAACATCTCTGAAGGTAAGGATAGATAAATCATTTGGCTGATGGGAGCCAGCATGGGAATCAGTGGAGGAATAGAGAAAATTTTCCATTATGCCATGTAAAGAGCCTATGTCAAAGTCACTGGTGACACAGTTTGAAAGGCATTCCACTGAACCTTTAATTTCCCTTCAGTTTTTGGGTAGAAATCACCTAACTTTAAAGGAAAGTGCTTCATCATAAACACCCAACATACAGTCTTCCTATGGCAACTCCCAAAAGGCAATGAGGAATACAGAAAGGTTATTATCTAATGTCATACTTTGAAGGAAATTCCAACTCAACTACTTGCTAGCTATGCAATATCTGAAAAACTTCTTAACCTCTATGAACTTCAGTTTTAATTTCTTGCTAGTTATGGTACTCAGAGTGGTCTAAGGACTTCTTAAACATCTGACTGTGTCCTCATAACCATCTTATGAGGTATTATTTTCCTTATTATTTAAGCAAGGGAAGTTAAGCAACATAACCAAGGTCATGTAACTAGTGAGTAGCAGATAATACCACCTACCTTGAGGATTCAACACGGTAATGTATGATAAATGATCTAATATAGGAGCAGGCACATAGCAGCTGATTAAAAAATGGAAGTTACCAATGCTATTAGTCTAAATTGAGAAGCAGAGCCTTACTCTAATCTCCCAGTCTTTCTTCAGGGTAAAAAAACACCTTACTGGCTTTTCTTCTTAAGAATGCTTTGAAGGTTTTTTTCTTTTTTATCCTCCACCTTGAATTCTTTTCTCCCTTTCTTCCCTCTCTCCTCTTCTTTCTCAGTTTTCACCATCTGTGTTAGACAACCTCATAGGAGACCGGAAAGCTTTTGAAGGCCATAGATCTGACACTGTTCAATGATTATAGGTCCTATGTTATTATAGGTCAGTGAAGCCCTGTCCAGAAAAGACTGGCTTTGTGAATGCAAGAGAATGGCTCTGGATTAATGAGAGGCACACTCAGTGAGTTCCTATTCCCTGTTACCCCCATGCCAGGCCTTTTAAACAGAGTAACTTAACCCTTCTAATCCTAAGTAGGCAGGTACAGATCATCAGGTATTTATTATTTCTAATTTTATGCTTATGCACTAGGCAAAGAGGTAGAGTGTCTTAACTGAAAGTTGTGGAACTAATAGGCATTGGTACTTGGATTGGTACTCAAATATTTTTTGTTTTGAAACAGGGTCTCACTAGGTTGCTGAGAATCTTGTTATGTTGCTGAGGCTGTCCTTGAACCTACAATCCTCCTGTCTCAGACTCCCAAGTAATGGGATTATAAGCGTGTATCACCATTCCTGGCTAATGTGTCTATTTTCAAACCGATGCAAAGTTACTGGTACAAATGAAAGAGTGTAAATTTGCTGTTTCAAATAGGTGGTTTCTATAGTTTTCACTCATAGTCTCAAGCTCTACATATCAAACGTGCAATTAAAACTAAACATTTTTTGAGCTGGGCGTGGTGGTGCACGCTTGTAATCCCAGCTTTTGGGAGGCTGAGATCGGAGGATCCGGGTTCGAGGCCAGCCTCAGCTACCTAGTGAGGCACTCTGCAACTTAGTGAGACCCTGTTTCAAAATAAAGAATAAAAAATAGGGCTGGGGGTGGAGCTTTAGTCCTATCATGTATACAGCCCAGAGCCCCAGAATATTTCCACCTAAAGTAAAAACAATTTTAAAAACTATTTTTTCTGTGTTTTTAAATGACAGGCATTTACTTTTAAAAAAGTATTATGTTTTGAAAGCTGGTCCTACATGCATGTACATGTACAGAATTAAAATAAGGAGGCTTTACAAAATTTTGTAAAATTGATTTCCGGGAATTCAAAAGAAATATTAGAACCAGGTAATTTTTGAGATCAAATATACTTCAGAGTTGGTTACTGACTTAGAAAAGTAAGAAAAGATAGCCAAAAAAGAAGAGGACAAAGAAAAAGAGACTGAGAGGAAATATCTCTTGGGTAGAAATGCACTGCAGAGCCCTGCTTACAGTTGGCATCAGTCAGTGTGTGCCAGATTAGATTACAGAGGATTCTTATCTACTCCATTTCCATTCCCTGTATATAAAAGTCTCAAAGAATAGAGAATTTCATTGAATTGATGAGGCTATCAGAATTGGCAAGTATTAGGGTTTATGGTAGGTGTTAGGCCCAAACTGCTAACCAAATCCTAAAATTTTTTGACTGGGATATAATAGGACAATCTTTACTTCAGAACTCTGCTTCTAAGAGTGTGGTGCCCCATATTTCCCAATATGAAAACACTTACTGCTCTTTACAAGGATTTACCCTCCAAATTCTGTGACATATTGATGTAAGCATTCCTTGATCCAAGATTTTTAACTCCCTGATGTAAGTTTGAGCAATTTTAAGTATGCTATAACTTTTTAATATCCTATCTAGCATATTTTCTTTACCTACTGACACTGCAGTTTTATATAAAAGAAATTCACTGAGCTGGCCAGGCATGCTGCTTACTCTTCTGATGCCAATATGATAGCTATCTGGCTTTCTGCACTATTACCCACTTCACAAATTCATACAAATATGAAGGTTTGAAAGAACAAAATAACTAACATCTTTCTTTCCTCCAAAGAGATAAAGTTATATTGCAGAGACAAATATGGAAAATGATACTCACCATAAGTGCAAATCATTTTACTAGCTTCTCTGAAGAGAAGAATTCCATTAGGAGATGATACATCAAAATTCAAACGCTGGGACCTAAGAAATATAGATAGCAAAAAATTAAACTATATGTGCAGATAAAACAAAACCAAATATAGGTACAAAATGTCCAGCATTTTCATTTATTACAAGCAGCAGCAATACAATTATCCCTTAAAGCGCCACTCTAATCAACAATTGTTACTAAATATGTACACCAATTTTTTCACTATAAAGAGAGGACAATTAAAAAGAGTTATTTTCACTTATTTGCTGATACAAAGAGTTCATTTTTTACCTATCAAAACAATATTCTGACATCTTTTATCACAGATTTCCCTTCTCCTTTCATGCAAAGTGATTGGTAGATAATAAAAAACCACTGTGTATAAGTTTATAAAGATACTTGGATAGAGATATATTTTTACATTTGACATCTATGTATCTGATTCAAATTTTTTAAAAAAATTCTAAAGTGACAGGAAATATATGTACCTTTAATATTGCACATATGCATAATTTCATACTTCAAGCATATTTCAAACACACTAGATTTTTTTTTTTTTTATAGGTTATAGTTCCCACTGCACACAAGTAAAAAACAAAACAAAAGCCAGAAATTCTCTGAGGACAATTCTACTTCCCTGGTTTTTGAAGGTGAGGGAACAGGGTAAAGGACTGACATGCCACCCTGACAGACATCTACCTTTTTTTAAAATTTAAATGTTTATATTGGTACATTTTAGTCTATATCATATTGTAGTTCAGAGTGATAGTGACAAACACGCACACAGCACTTGGTGTAACATCTGCTGTTTTATACATTTCTTTGGCTTTGAATGATTCTGATACGACCTGTTGCTGTTCTCTAGATAAAATGGTGTTTAAAAAAAAATTAGCAAAAAAAAAAAAAAAAAAAAAAAAAAAAAAAAAAAAAAAAAAAAAAAAAAGGCCCACATCCCACTAGAATGAATTGTTGTTTTCCCCAGGTTTCCAAAATACTTTAGTTTTATGTACAATGATAATGTCTTAGAAATATTATCAACATTTATAATTGTATTGATAATCAATAATTGTATGCAAACAGGCATACAGTTCCTGACTGAAGAAAATAATTGCATATATAATCTGTGTTAGATACTAGAGAGCTATAGATAACATAATTTCCAAGATAATTGCTATTTACCAGGCAATTCTTAGGGCATTTGTGCTAGATGTGAATTATCTGCCCATGGCAGATGTAAAATGCTATACAATATACAATGTAATGATTTTTCTTTAGTATTAAATGTTGTATCACTAATATATAATATTGATTATCTGACTCAAAAACTGACATTCAATGAAAAATAATACATTTCTAATATAAAATACAAAGCCGATCTTCCTTTTATATTAATGTATCTATGAGTACAGCTTAAAAAGAACAGCTTTCAAAAGAATAATACATTTATTTGCCAGGTCTTTTTCTATCTCGTTTTAGAGTAAAAATTTTAAATTATTGCTGTGAACAATTCAGCAACAGAGATAAAATTAGGGCTGCAACCCATACTCCTTCCCTGCCTGGGCCTTTCCCTTCCAACACTCTGCGTATAAAGAGGCACTGATGAAACAAGATGGCTAAACGACAGGTAATTCGGTGCTAAGCAATATCGACAATGACATATTTTAAAGAGGTAAACACAATTAGCTTGTCACAGTTTTTCTCTATGTCTTTGTTAATATTTATATGCAGTGTTTGAATCTTTGCTGATCTATGCAAATTATTAAGGGCAACTAGGCAATATCTGAGAAGTGTTGCAGTTTCTATGAAAATTGTGAATATATAAATCATCCAAACACATGCATCCTGGCATGGAGGAAGAAGCGTAACTCAGAAGTCAAGGCACGGACAATCCCCCCGACTCCTGAGGCAAACAACCACGTGCCCACGAGTTGCTCTGAGACTCTTCCCTTACTTGTAACACAAAGCATCTCACTTGAGAACACTAGTCTTTCCTGCTTTAGCATTCTATAGAACTGAAGTTACACAATGAATGGTTTTCCCTCCATCTTGTGATTTTGAGTATTTTTAATAATGGTGGCTGATTCCATTTCTCAAAGTCTCCATATATACCTAACTATCCCTCTTTTCAACCTCATAAATACCTAAGGATACTAAATTTTTATCTCTCCCTTTGTCTCTTTTTTAACCTGCCTCTAATCCTATTGTTTTTGCTGAGCACCTTCAGGTTTTGCCCCTGGGCTTTTGCTAAGCCTTGAACAGCACAGGTCAGGCAGGAGTCTGGCCTGTGGTGCTTGCTGCCAACAGCAGGTTGTTTCTCCACTTCCTGTTCCACTCCTCACCTGTTTTGCATCAGTTCCGCCATGAGTTTCAAGATGGGAGTTGTACATGCTGGCTCTCCGTACCATTGTTCAATAGCCTTCTGAAAGACTGGAAGATATGTTGGGTACCTTTTATAGAGTCTGTTAAAGAATTTAAGGGTAAAAGAAATATATTGTTCCTAAAAATTAATACCACTTTGAAAAAAATCAATGTTCTATGTTTAGTACACAATAGTAATTTTAGAAATTACTCTAACCTGTATACCCACAATTTTGGGGGGCCACAAACATTTTGCTTTTTGTAACATATCCCATAAAGTATATTGCTTTTTGGGGGGATATTGTGTATAAATGGAAGATATGCTTTTAAAGTGTCATGTAAGCTGGGCATGGTGGCATGCTTGTAATCCTAGTACTTGGGAGGCTGAGACAGGAGGATTGCAGGCTTGAGGCCAGTCACAGCAACTTAGTGAGACCCCGTTTCAAATAAAAAAAAATATGGCTGGGGGTGTAGCACAGACGTAGAATACCCCTGGGTTTAATCACTAGTACTGCCGGGGGGCGGGGGGGAGTATCATGTAAGTAACACTTTAAAGAATTATGCTTGCTGGCATGGTGGCACATGCTTGTAATCCCAATACTTGTGTGGCTGAGACAGGAGGATGGCAAGTTCAAAGGCAGGCTCAGCAACTTAGATAGGCTCTCAGAAACCTAGCAAGACCCTGTTTCAAAAAGGTCTGGGGGCCGGGTGTGGTGGTGCATGCTTGTAATCCCAGCATTTGGGAGGCTGAGACTGGAGGATCTGAGTTTGCGGCCAGCCTCAGCTGCTTGGTGAGGCCCTCCGCAACTTAGTGAGACCCTGTTTCAATATAAAGAATAAAAAAATAGGGCTGGGGCTGTAGCTCAGAGGTAGAATGCCCCCAGGTTCCATCTCCAGTACCACCAAAAAAAAAAAAAAGGTCTGGTGTAGGGGTGTTGCTTGGAGGTTGAATTGTCCCGAGTACCACAGCGGATGTGGGAAAGAAAGAAAAAGAATAAGGCTTAATGTTGTAGAAAAGGAAAAGAAATTTAGTTAATGAGGAGAAAACATATTTGAGTCATTATTATGTTTCTTGGGCACTATACTGAGAAAAAAGTTTTTATTGGTGTATTGTAATCATACATTGTGATGAAGTCCAGGGTGATAGAGGCATACATGTACACAGCAGTCGATGAGCCGTCCCCCAGTTCCACCCCCTAAGAAAAAAATCTTTATTATGGAACTTTAAAAATACATAAAAGTAGAAAGATATAACAATAAATCTCATTTACCTATCTCCCAGCTTCAAGATCACCTACATTTTTTTTTTTAAGTTGTAAATTTGCTCTGCTTAGTCCCATTGTAGCTTCGAGAAACATCTGGGGTATTAGCTTGAAGAAAAGCTCTGGGTAACTATTAATCTACTCTAGGTCAGTGATGCTGCAAGGGAGTCCCATGTGCACACAAGAAGAAATTCTCAAATACTCTCATTAGTACCAAGGAGTATATGCCTTCTTTGATAAGCCTATGTGCCAGCAACCATCAGACCCTCAGCTCCACTCCCCCTTTAGTCTACAACTGGCTTCTTCCTTGACAGGGGACACACAAATATAGATTACAGTCCAAAGCTACAGCAGAAAAACTGACTATGCTACTGCCTTTATTTTCATTATCTTTCCCCAATTCCCCAGTCTCTCTCTGTGTTGCTTGTCAATGTTCTTGTCTCTTTGTTTCAGGGGAAAGTGCTGGAATGAATCACTAAATGGTGTTCTTTTTCTATGTGGTACAGGTAGAGATCTCCATGATGAGAAACTTCTTAAGTTTCTTCCATGCTCTTGAAATAAATGCCAAGCACCTTAGCTCTTTAAGATCTGGCTTCTGCCTACCTCCAGCCTCATCTCTTAGCACTTCTGCTCTATCTGAAATTCAGCCATTTGTATCTCCCTGATGCCAACGTGTCTCCATTCCTTTATACACTGCTTCCTTCTGATAATATACTCCTGTCTTCCCATATCTAGCTCAAGTTTCACCTCCCCTGGAATGTTAAAATCTTTTCCTCATCTACGTTCAATAAATGCTCTTGGACACAATTCTGTTATAACACAGTGACTCAAGGTTGTTTGTTCGTGTTACTGTCCCATTAGTCAGAAGGTTCCAAACTTATTTGGCTTACTGTCTCCTTTCAGAAACCAACCAATCAACCAACCAACCAACCAACCAACCAACCACCTTATCCCCACCTGGAGCTCTACCTTCTTTAAGTGAATAAACAGAAAGATGCAGTGATGAATGTGCCTTCTTTTATGCCTGTATATTTAATTCCAGCACCCCGGGGGTGTTTGGGCCTACTTTGGGAAGCCATGCAATGGACAGTGAACTTCTAAAGGACAGAAACTGGCGCTTCCCTACCATCTCCTTACTAATTCCCATCTGTCCCTGAGATTTCAAAATAGATGTTAATTACTCCAGGAAGCCTTTCTGATAACCATGCACAGCCCTGACCCCACTCTGGGTTGGGAGTGACTCCTGGGTTTGCCTGTCATAGCACTTGTCTATCTGCCTCTCCACTTAAAGCTTTCTGAAGGCAGAGAACACGTACCTATTACATGTATAGGCCTGGCACAAAGTAGATTTCAATAAATAGTGCTATAAATTTGCCTGCCTATAAATGAGCCACAATATATTTGAACTCATTTGATTTTTTTTTTAAAACTGTGCATTTCACTTTGAAGCTTTAGGAAATAACTTACATAATTTTTAATGAAAATAAGTCCTCTAAAGCCTTTAGAGTGGCATGTCCTTAATTCAAGCAGCAATGTTTGCCCCACTTGAAACACCATGGTAAGGCTGTACTGTGTTTATACTGAAATAATTCCACACTGTATTTGAGTTTCCAGAGACAGCAGTGAACAAAAATAAGACAGAAAAAAATATATAGCATGTTAGAAAGCATTATAAAGGAAAATAAAGGAGGGGATAGAGATAAGAAACGCATGTATTAGTGTGGGTTTCAGCTGGATGAAAATGATAAAAATATAATCGATGAACTTCATTATTAACTATTTTGGCTACTGTCATATAACTCACTGTTTGTGTTTCTAGTATTTTTTGATAGATGGTAGAGGCTATGTACTATGTACTGTACTAGGGCCAGAGACCCAGAGTTAAGGAAGACATTTTTTATTCCTGGAAACTTGTACTTTATCAGCATGGAAGACACATAAGGAATGCTCAGAGTTTTAGAATGCCAAAACCATGCCAGAGGAGCACAGATGAGAAAATAGTCCACCAAGAGATCTCCTGAGCACAGGGATTATTAGTGGGAGAGCATCAGAAAGGCTCATTAGGAAACTGAACAGATCCAAATATCAGAACCTAAGAATACCAGAGGTATACACAGGTCCCTTTACAAAGTACTCTAAAAGCATTAGGACCATCATATTTTTTAGAGTGCAATGCATTCACTATGGGATAAAGCCAGGGATATGAGGGGATGCTCCTTTTTCTGTGTGGAATGAGACTGGTGACAATTCTAATATGCTTCTGACAGAGGTGACTGCCACAGAGAAAATGAGCGATTATTGGAAAGCAGAGCAGAGGTCTACTAAGCAGGGGAGGTTAAAAGGGCATCAGAGTGAGTGTCAGGCTCAGATTACAGGGTGAGAATCAGAACCCACTATAGGAGTTTAATTTTCCAGTGGCCTTGTGAGGACTATGAGTAGGAGAAAGAGAACAGGAGCCTCTATGTAGGAGAGGCACGGATCCAGCTGATTTTACCTAGATGAACCTAGATGAACCCTGATGGGCCACATCAGATAAATGAGAAATCAAAGGCATTAATGATATGACATTGCCTTGTTGGACAGTAAGTATAAAAAGGTAAAAAAGTACCAGATTTGCTTCCTTACACATCCATTCATCCCTCCATCCACCCATCCATCTGTTAGTTATACCATGTGTTGGACCCCAAGAAAACAGTAATGAGTAAGAACTAATTCTTTCTCTCTTGGATTTCATTGCAGAGAAAGCATCAAAATATACATAAAGGCAACATGACTGTGTGTTTTCATTAAAAACATTAGGAAATAAGGGTTTGAGGATGTATCCAGAACAGAAATAGCTTGCCAGTATAGAGTTTAAAGATACTCCATGAACATGCAAATACCGGTACCTTTGTCCATGAAGGCAACTGTGCTGCTGGAAGCCTTTCCTCTATCCTGTCTGTCAAATGCCTATCCATCTTTTAAAGCTTTACACAACTTGTGCTTCTCCTGGGAAGCCTCTATGTTTTGCCCCAAACCCCAATCTCTTCCTTGCATATATTCATATGGCCCTTTGCATGCACCTTTGCTACAACACACTGATACTAATTTTTCTGTATGTTTACTAGTAGATTGTGAGCTTCTGAAATCATTCATTCTTGTGTTCCTTGTGCCTGGCATAGAACAGACTCAAAACATGTCTGCTGAATAGTGATTTTTCAGGTTTACTCTCTTCTCTATTTCAATTTGTTCAACATATTGTCAACTACTTTCTTCTTGAAATATAGTTCTTCTGGGCACATTGGCAGTTGCCCCAGCTACTTGGGAGGCTGAGGTAAGAGGACTGCTTGAGAACAAGAGTTCAAGACCAGCCTAAGGCAATATAACAAGACCCCTTGGAAAGAAGGAAAGAAGGGAGGGAAGGAGAAAATAAAATGTATTTCTGATTTTGTTGGTCAACCAAAATCATTGAAACCCATTCCTATGGAATAAGGATCTACATTCTGTAGCTTGATATTAAAGAGTTCCCAACAACCGACATTTTCAACCATAAAATTTGCAGTATCTATAATAAAACATTTCTGCTACCCCTTCCTAAACCTGGTGATTAGGTCAAGTGAAAATCTGTCTCTTCCTATTTCCACAAGGTCCAGTCTTCTTGGTATGACTCAGGGGAATATCATCACCTTTACAAAGCTTTTCCTGATCCCCTATCGAAAACAATCACTTTCCTATTTGCATTTTTGTTATGGCTTTTACCGCTTTCTATGTTATTATAAGTCATTATGCATCTTTCCGATTTTACAAAACTGTAGGCTCATGGGGGGGGGGTAAGGATTTGTCTCAGTAATCTATATCCCTCAGGAAGCTGAGTACATTGGGTTAAGGAAGCCCAGTTTGCTGAATAAGTAAACCCATGGGATTCCTTCGTTTCATTTGTATTAGGAAAGGGAATGACAACAGTGGTATGCTGTCTTTGCACTAGACACTGTACTAGGACCTTTACATAATCACAGGATCATAATACTTCTTGTAACAGAACTGTGAGATGGCTATTATTAGCTCCATTTTGTGGAAGAGAAAACTGTGATTCTGAGACATTCATTTGCCAGATTTTTAAGTGGTAAAACCAGGACTGGAGCCTAAGACTATCTTATGTCAAAGTGTATGCTCTACTGCATATCACATTGTCTTGCCTTTCTTTGTATTTATTTACATGTAGTAATAAAATACTACTGATTGCCTGAAAAATAGTGAGCTTGAAGATCATATTATGACAATTAAAAGACTGTGAGGAAGCTAGGCGCAGTGGCATACACCTGTAATTCGAGTACACGGCAGGCTGAGACAAGAGGACTGCAGGTTTGAGACTAGCATGGACAACTTAGTGAGACACTGTTTCAAAAAAAAGAGATAAAAAGGGGATGGGAGTGTAGCCTGGAGGTAGAATGTCCCTGGGTTAAATCCCAAGTACCACCACCAAAAAACAAAAACAAAAACAAAAAATCCTGAGGAAATAATGTCAATATACATATTATTACTTATTATTATTAATTTCAGTTTCCTTCTGGATTTCTGATACTTAGTCTAAGTACAATAGTTAAAGTTTAAATAAGGTAACTATATGCATTGCAAGGTGAGGTGTTTTCTTATTGTTGTGTTCTCACTACAGGGACAAAGAAGTATATCACTGATTCTCCTTTAATTCTCTAGTTGTGGAAACAATTTGTCAAGATGGTTGCTGTGTAGTTTCAGGCAATTTGGTTTGAAAGGACAGAGAGATTAAGCAATGGAGTTTGTGTAGCAGTTAATGCAGTCAGTGTTTATAGAAACGTTTTTGAATTAAATAGCTAACCACTAAAATAGCATTTTATTAAATAATCGCCATAAATAAAATGCATTTTGACTTTAAGATGACATGTGCTCTTATAGGAACGTTTCTTCTGCATGCTAAGGATTGTATAACAAATTAAAGAACACACATTTATGTGGATAAAAGGCAAATACACTTTCCCCAGCAGTAATGTGGGAATCATCACTGACGGTTTGACACATCAATATTTCAGGAAGAATAAATGACTTTCATATCCATGTTTTTTTTTATCATATACTTATTCATTTTTGCATTACTGAATACTTTGGAAAGAATCTGTACTTTATCACCTGAAACTGCTTAAAGTATTTCAAAATATTTTAATAAAGCTTTTTGAATTATCAAATAATGTAACTTTTAAACAAATTTTACTATTATTATAAATATTTGCTCTTCATCCCTTGCCCAAAGGAAAACTATAAATCTTGTCTCAACTGAATGAACACCATTTATCATATTCATTTTGTTGTCAATACAATTATGAAAAGCCTTTGGCCTTTTCCCAAGGAAGCTGATTTGCTACTGAAACTCAATTATTATAAGCAAGGCCAGTACCAAACCACTGCATTTGGCAATCTAACACAGCTTCCTGCATAACTGACACTCCGCCCTCAGCCCTTGACCCTAATAACTTCAACATCTATGATCAAATGGAGGAGACAATGGTTTCTAGTTCAAAACAAAACATTAAGTCCCAAGGTTTTCCATCTGCTATTTTCTGCCATCTGCTGGACAAAAGTTTCATTTCAGATAGGTGCCAAAAAGGAGCTAAGTAAAGAATAGAAAACAGATTTTATTCTTTGACACTGATGGGAAAGTTTCTAACCTTGATTCTTGGTTAAAACGGATGAAGAGGAAAACACGAAATGTTAATTGTGGGACATCCTAGAGCTATAGCTTGGTTTTAAGAGCACCATAAATTTTAAAGAGCTCAAACTAATTTTTTTTTTTTTTAATAATTTTCCACATAAATGAAAAGTTTTGACTTTGGGAGCTGCTATTTATGTTTAGAAAAATGAAGCTGTAATTCCAGTTCAATATTTGATAATGGGCCAGGCATGGTGGTACATGTTTATAATCCAAGCATGTAGGAGGCTGAAACAGAAGGATTGCAGGTTCAAAGCCAGCCTCAGAAACTTAGAGAGACCCTCAACCAACTTAGCAAGACTTTGTTTGAAATAGAAAACAATAAAAAGGGCTGGGGATATAGCTCAGGGGTATTTTATTTTTGCTTCTGGGTTCAATCCCCAGTACCTAAAATAAAATATTCAATAATGTATAGAGTTCTTCCTAAAACATGCCAAGATTCCCTGTTTTGGGCCATAATTCTGACATAGTAGTTGAAGATCACTTTTTAAGAAAGTTTCTACTGCAGTTTATGAAGGAAGTCTGAATAAGAAAGGCTGTGTATATGTTTCTAGGGGTGGAACCTAGGGGCCTTCTACCTCCAGGCTATACCCCCAGACCTATTTTTATTTTATTTTGAAACAGGATCTCACTAAGTTGCTGAGAGCCTCAAAAGGTTGCTGAGGCTGGCTTCGAACCTGTGATCCTCCTGTGTTAGCCTCTCAAGTACTAGGATTACAAGTGTGTGCTACCATACCTGGCAAGAAAGATTTGAATAGAGCAAGTGAGAGAAAGTAAATTTAAAAAGTAAATTCACTTTAAACTAGAATTTTTCTTATATATTCTGATAATTTTATAAGAGGTTGAAGCCATTATTTACATTTATATGACTTGTATAAATTATCACTTCCTGTTAGGATAAAAATTATTCATATAGTACTATTAAACATATTAATAATTATTTATGGCTATTGAATCTGTGCCAAACATTATACAAAATGTATTACCTACTTTAATAGTCACAAAAAATGGTAACACTGGATTAACTCCTTTTTTAAGTGATGAAACCAAATCTCAGATAGAAATGGCTTGCCAAGGTTTACACAGTAAATGAAGAGCTGGGATTTCAAGCCTCATCTGCCTAACAGCAAAGTCCACATTCTTTTTACTCTCACAATATGAGGGATTTCTGTGGGAGATTTTTTTCCCTGTCTTGACAACAGTAAATTCAAATTTTACACCAAGTGACAAATCCCGACCATTTCTGAACCCCTTCATGCCCATTAATATTTTCCTTATGATGTAAAACTATGGCACAATGAGTTAAGCCTCAAAGAGATAAAGTGTCCTTCTCAGCCCTGCTGGTTGAGATGGAGTGGAGATTCAAATCTCTTGGAAAGTGACAAGTGGTAGGATTCATTGATCCCAAGTCAAGCTGTTAGCCAGATTATCCCTGCAACCTCAACATAAACAATCATTTGGGGAAAGTGATTTTTAAGTTGTCGATATTTAATGGCACCAAAAAAGTGACCTCTCTGAGCCGGGTCTCTAAATGCTGTGCTCAGTTATCTGCACTGCTGCCACTGTGCTGTAATTTTTAGCTGATTACACATTAGTTCATTTAGCTTTGTTTCCTCTTCCCTACTGTGCCATACTATTAAACGAAAGCTAGGGGCCTGGCATCCCTCTGTGCACAGAGCTGGTATTGTCACAGTGTAATAAGGATACATCCAGTCAAACAGCATGGTGTAGCTGGTCTTTGTGTTCAGTGCAAAGGCAATCCCTCGAAGATCTCTTGCCAGCCCGATCAACATACGCTGTCAGTGGGAAAGAGACACAGTAATTGATTTTCACGTTAGCGCAGAGCAGATGGAGTAATAATCAGGCAATAATGACCACATATCTGATTTTGATTCATTAGCTAAAATGTCTCGTTCAGATCCCTTTCTATCGAAAACCATAGACTCTTTAAACAAACAGACCATCAATCTGCCGACCAACTCCACTTAGGAACATTTAGATTTTTAACATATTTTGTTTCTGATGTTGCCACATTGGGAGGGGGGAAGGATTGATAATTTTACAAAACAGATATGCACAATTGTTTAATAATAGTAAATCTTAACATTGGCTTACATAAAATCAGTCCCACTACACAATTTAGAGTCTATGCTGGAAACAAAATAGCATTTTAAGATTCTTAATGAATATCCTTGATAACTTAGAACAAAATAAAACCGGCTAGGTGACTTATTGGTACTATGATAAACTCAGAGTAGCAATCATCTTCCTTAAGCAAGGAAGAGATGTAAGGAAAAGAGCTCTATATTCAATGTCATAAGATTTGAATTAGAATCCCAGCTTTATTTAACTCTTAATGGCAAGATAATGTATCTGAATCAGTTTTCTCATCTATAAAAGGGGCTGGTAATGCCTTTCACAGAGGCATTGTAAGGAATAGATGACTATGTAAAAATGCCTAGCAAGAGCCTGATATGTAGTAAGTGGTCTGTACGTATTTAGTTTTATAGGGGGAAAGAAAGAAAAATTAAAAAAAAAAAAAAAAAAAAAAAAAAAAAAAAAAAGGAAAGAAAAGCCCTTGACTTGAATAAAAGAGATCTGACTTGTATTCTGGACTCTTAATTAAGCTGTCCTTAGGATGATGCTTGGGAAGAGCAAAGAAAACCCATGAACAGATGCTAGAATGTCAGAACAAAGAGCACAAATAAACATAACTGCAGAACAAGGGGGTGGGATAATTGAGATATGCAATTGTGATTTCTGAAGATACTGTTTCAGTACAGTCTGCCAGAAAATGGTCTCTGAACTTTTTTTTTTTTTTCCCCTAAATTAGATTTTCTCTTTCTTCACAGTTTGGTAATAAATGAAAATCTCTTTACGAAGGAGTTTAAATTATCATTAAGGAGTCAGGCATGGTGATGCACGTCTGTAATCCCAGTACTTGGGAGGCTGAGACTGGAGGACTACAGGTGTGAGGCCAGTCTAGGCAACTTAGTGAGACCCTATTTAAAAATAAAGAAAACAAAAAGGGTTGGGGGTGTAGTTCAGAGATAAAAAGTCCTGGGTGCAATCCTCAGTACCTCCTCCCCCTAAAAAAAGTAATATGAAGGAGGTCACAACTACCAAGTCCTATCTTAATGGCGGGGTCACATTTCAAGGTAGCAAATAATAGTTTAACTGTCAAAGTATCTGGAATTTCTCATCCCTCCTACTCTTCCTAAAAGGTGATTCAATGCTAACTGCTAACTGGATGTTATTCATATGAATATTTAGTTTTCCCTGACTAACAGTTTATAGAATGATGATTACCTGAAGTTCTGAATCTGAAAACTCTGAATTTGTTTGTCTTTAAATAAATGATTCTTTTTTCTCTCATAATCTTGCCAGTCCTTACTTTTCTGTAATTGGCTGGCCTCCATGTATTAAAAAAAAAAATTTAGTTTATTATATAGACTTCTTTCACTACCTGAAACTATTCTTTTTCTTAGCTTTCCACATTTCTGATAGATCTCCAGAACCAAATACATACTCTAAGAAACCTTCTTTGAACAATTCTATTCCGGCTGCAGTCTATGAAATTCAATGTATTTGGCTATTGAGGTGGCCTTTTTGGTCTGTTTTTATTATACACATACGCCATAGACTACAGTTCAAATAATCTTAACTTTCCACATACGTATAAGATACCCACCATTTTATCCTGAAAGCATGAGTTTTACTTTCCTTGTGCCCAGTACAAACAGCTTTTCATAAAATATTTTACACTATCATTATTATACAAAAGGTTTTTTCTCACATTTTTTCTTCCTCAAAAGGTGACAAATGAACAGAAATGCTCTGATTCAAATCCATAGTTTTTTTTTTAATGCAGTAAAATGTAGCTATGAAATTATATCAATGTTTTAGAAAATGTTACTACACAGCAAAAGCAGCATATGGTAACTAAATGTAAGTTTTAAATAGATTCAACTGAGTAGGAAAGTGCAGCATTAATATGAATAAGGAATAGGTTTTGTATGTTCAAACAATACCTTTTATCTCCAAGCAGCACAGAATACTGTAATAATCTACATGGATAAACAATACTGAAAGTATTTTCTCCATAGCGAAAATATATTCAGTTCTGGCCTGAGACAGCAAAAGTACTAACTAGGAGCTCAACCAGGCTCCTAATCGGAGAGAGAGGTGATCTGATTGAAATGAACAGTACAAAATGTTTATTTCAAAAGCTGCCTTTCTCCTATTGTTGGTCAACACCAGATTGATCTGAAAAGTGACAAGGACCTACATTTTCAGTAAGGCTGTTGGTGGAGTGGGGTAGGTTTGATGATCCAATCCTATGGATTCCTTTTTGGATAGTTCAAGGAGAAATTGCTGAGTGTTTCAGTCCGCTGCACGGTGAACAGTTGTCTGTGTGCCAAGTGTGAGACGGATGGGCTGGGAAACAGCTGAAACACGGTTCCTTCCACCCTGACCCCCCAAACAGGGTTTCTAATGGAAAGTCTGACAGACCCTTTACTGTAGTGGCACTACTGGGGGCAGCTATAATATTATCCTCATAATTCTACCATATAATAACAACAAAGAAAACGAAGGTGAAGGGTCATTGTGCTTTGTCTTTAGAATTAAGATGGCTGTCTTCATCCTTACAGCATACTCTTAATTCTGGAGACACATCTTAATAACCTCTAAATAGTTCCAACAAAAGAGCCGTGTCAGAGGAATGAGCAGGCCCCAAGGTGTTTCAACTGGAGTGTTTTCATCTGCCTTTATTGCTCTATCCCTCTCCAGAATTAAGGCAATAACCTGTGATAAATTATTCAGGAACTGCTACAGGGATCAAAGCAAAATCATTCTGTTAAAGTGCTGTTTGCAACATTTGGCACTTAGTGCGAAAACTTTTAATGTGCGCATGCTGAAAATCAAGGATTTTAAATAATTTAACAATGTGGAGTTTTTACGAAGGGACTAAAGATAGCAGGTTCCTATTTAACTGCTCCTCTTCCTCTGAGAAGTTTTCATTCATTTTCCTTAAAACGGATGACGTCATGGCCAAATCAAAAGTGATGCATGAGTCAGGGAAGTATTGGACTACATTTTATTGTGGATAAAATTATAGGGGAGAACCACATATATTTTTGAGTAACACCCAGAGCCAGGATTTGTCACAATGTTTTCTTTTCTCCTTTACTTTGAAGGGGAAAACCCAAGACAAAAATTCAATGTTCTCTTCAATTTTACTGGGACTAGGTAAAAAAAAACAAAACAAAACTATAAATTTAAGAGTTTTGTAGCATTTCCTTTCCTCACAACTATATTTCAATTTGGCAACATAGATCCTTAATGCTCAAGTTCATCCTGAAATCTGCATTTGAAAAATATCTATAAATAGGGAGTTAGAAAATCCTGGTAAGGGTTGCAAATTAAATGAATTTGGCAGTCCTGAGGCATTTTCATAGAGATATTTTAACAGCATCACCTCCTGTGGATTGGAATACTAAATACTTTATTGAAGAACAAAATAGAACTGTTTTATCTCTAGCACTTGCAAAATGAAGTACCTGAAAGCACTTTTGCATGTATTATTTATTCATTCTGATAGAAAAATAGCCTTAACCTAATAAATTACATTTAAAAGCATTTAGTGCAAAAGTTTTGTTTATGATAAAGCAACAGATTTAGTTCTTTATCGGTAGCTTAAAGCACCAAGTTTTCTTTATACAAATTAGACAGATGGTGCTTACAGTAGAATTTACTAAAGGTCTGTCACAACAAATGCAGCCAAGCTGCATATTTAATCACTGCAGAATCTTGTCTACCTGCAGCTGCCAACTGCTAATCCAATTTCCCTGATAAATGTGGCAAGAGACACGATCAGCAATAAAGAGCATCTAACTCCATTTTCCTGCAGGGCGTCTTTTGATGAACATTTAGGACGGAAGCACGGAGTGCACTGTGTGGCCTTGGTTCGTGGCAGCTGCATGCATTCTGAGGCACAGTTCTCAGGTTACTCACTTAATTCTGCCACTATCATTACGTTGCTATTGATCTCAGTAGCTGTTGCCTACACAGCATTACTCTAGATGAAGCTGAATCAGGCAGTTATCATGCATCAAACTTGCTCAAAAGCCTGGAGATTTCCCCTTAATTACTTGTGATTTTATTTGCAAATACCGTTAAAGTGTAATCAAGCAGTCACTTTCCAGGGTCATTAAGAACTTGCTGGTTTAGGGATATATCACTGGAACTCCATTAAAAATGACTCTAGGAAGATGGTTTCTATCAAACTAGATGGGATTACATCAAAACAGGCTTGGATTATAATGAAATCTTCAAATGAGACAAATGTAATTTTTATAAGAATGGTGTTTTTCGACTCTTCACTGCTTCTTTTTGATAAAGGGTAGCAATGACTACCTTAAAGCTGCAAAGATTTTGCAGGTCAGTAAAAATATTTGGAGGAAATCCAAAAAGCACAGTAGAAACTCTGATAAAGAATTTCAGCAAGATGGTAAACACAAAGACAATCTGTAAGATCCTTTTTGGTTTAAAAATTTTATGATTATGCTACCCTGATTTACATTTATTTCGAAAACTCCATTTTAAATTAAAAGGTATACATTTGGCTAGTTATTTTTTGGCAGAAGAATTACACAAAGAGAATCAAAGGCTATCATTTTTCTCTTTGGTTTCTTTTTTTTTTTTTGGTGAAGATAAGAGCCAGGCAAAAGGGATTAATATTCCAACATAAACATATTTCAAATAACAATAAAATATGACCTATACATGACCAACAAAAGTACCTATGTTCTCTAGAGTGCATTTATTAGTCTTTTAAAAATAACAATCAGTGTCAATCTATTTAATATAGCCTTGATACATTATAATTTCAGGAGATAGTACTTCTGTTTAGCAGTTTGTGCTTCCCTTCCCCCATGTTAAAATATGGGGCTGTTTTGTCACAAACAGCTTGCTACACTTAAGGATTTTACTAATAAAACATAATGTCTTAGATATTATGACTGTTGCCACAGCTGAACTGACTTGTCAAATCAATCCTAATATGGCTCCCACAGGCACATAAAAACCTTATTTAGCTATCAGTTATCCTAATCACTTTGTTCAGTTTAAGAATGCAATACTTCAAGACCAGCTCCTATTTATACATATATGCCTAGCCATTTAATAAAGTCTTGATTTATATAAATTCTTGTTTAAAAATATTTAGAGATGTAGTGTTTTAGCATGTGTGTATTTGTGCATTTCTCCATATGGATATGTTAAGACATACAGTGTAGGACAGATGAGGAAATAGAGATGTTTTAAGTGGCATACCCATGAGAAATGTTGTATTAAAGATAGTAGTTGCCACAAGAGACAAATCTGTGCCATCTAATCATGAACAACTCTCCAAAACTATTCACTGACCTCAAAGTCCATCTGTATAAGAAACTAGAAAAGTGATTATATGAAAAGTATAACTCAAAGATGCATGTAATCGGGAACACTTAAGTCATTTTACAGATACAGGTCTGATGAGGCAGAGAGCACACACATATATGCAAAACCCTTTTCTGTATCTAGATATTCTAGAAAGAACAAAATAGTCTTTCTCCTGTTTAGAAACAAACCCACCTTTACATCTTCTTGCTTAAAGTTGTTGTTGAATATTTGTAATACTGTTTCAAAAGAGACTGTGAGAGGCAGCATGAAATTCTCAAATTCGTCCTCATCTTCGCCTATTAGAGAAACAAAAGGGTCACCATGGTTTTAAACTGCATGCTATTGTACATCAGCCTTGCACTGAGTGCTTTGCTAAGGCTTAGAAATGTTCCAGAGAAGAGGTCAGCCTCATTCACATCCGTGCCACATTCTGTGCTCTGGCTCATTGAATATGCTGATGTTTGCCTTCTCTTTTGCACCAAATGAAATAGCAAAATTACTTACCATCCATTTTTTTTTCTGGCTCTTTATTGGATATAACAGACTCATGCCCCAGGCATCTTCGCCCCCAATGCCTGAAGGAAGGTCCCTTTTCAAAGCCTCAGAGACAAGGATCTTTTTTCCCCCCTTCTTGTTAGATGCCAAGGCCCTAAAGGGCTCACAGACTCAGGTGCCCAGATAGCTCTAAGTTATTATTCTCTTTTGTTTATGTTCTTTAAAAAATTAATTTATTAAGTAGATGGGAGGGAAATTTTTAATCTGTCAAAAGGATGGGGTCCCTTAGGGGTCATCTGGATTTTAAATACATTCTTCATGGATACACGTCCTCTTATACTAAGCTTCCTTTACGTTGTGTGTGTGTGCGCGCGTAAGAGAGAGAGAGAGAGAAACATTTCCTATTAATTTTTCACTTTTAAGGTAGACTGTAGTCTCCTCAAGGATTCTGTCAAAACAGAATCTTCACTTCACACTTAGATATACACAACTGATAATTTATATAGTCTTCTTTTCAAGAGAGGTTTCTTCTAAATGAGACTGGATCCCCTCATTCATCTCATGCTACAGGGGACCACAAGTCCCACTTTACTGATGGGAGAATCAGGCAGAGAAAGGTAAGTGATGTGTTTAAGGTGGCCAACTTAGTTGCAGATAGAATGATATGTACTTCCCTCCTGGTATTTATCCTATTCGTTTTATTAGAGTTTTAATATAGGGCATTAGGGAGGAAACAAGATCTCAGAGAAGAGATCAGCAATCCTTAAAGGCTGGTGCTTGATCTAGCAGCATGAATATCATCTGGGGACTTGTTAAATGCAAATTTCCAGGTTCTATCTCAGATCTACTAAATCGGAAACTGGGGGTGGGATTCAGTAATTCTGTTTTAACAAGCTTTAAAGGAGATTCAGATACATATGAACATTTGAGAAATACTGATACATCATTTTACAGATAAGGAATCTGAGCTTCAAGGCCACAAACAGAGGTGAACAATAGAATGATTGTCTCTTAAGGAGTGACTGATCTGGCTGACCCTAATCTTTTATGACTTCTCTTTGCCCTCCAACTTCACATACTTTGTTTTAGGAGTTCAACAGAACTTAGCTTTGTTGAAGAGATTCCAAAAGGCCAATGGGTCTCTCCTAAAGTGCTGCTCTAAATAAGGGTCAAGGTCCTAGGTGAAGAGTAAGGCAGACCAAATTATAATCCCTGCTCTGTCAACTGGCTATATTCCTCGTAGATACACTCACCCTTCTCTGTCAACTGGTGATATATTAGACCTATATAGAAGCAGTTCTTATTTTTTTAAGGCCTACGACAAATGATAGCTTTCCCAATGTCTGAGTTAAGCTCTCCCTAGCCCCTCTGCAAATAATCTCCCTTCTCTCTTTGAATTTCCATAGCATGCTGTCTGACTCTTTTATATTTTTGGTGCTGGGGCTTGGATCCAGGGCCTTGTGCATGTTAAGCGTATACTCTAACACTGAGCTATGCCCTCAGTCCTTATCTGACTCTTTACTATAAATCAGAGAACCTTAAATTCCATTTATTTATGCATATATCTGTTAATACCACCAATACTGTAAAGCTACCTACATCATATCAACAGTATCACCATTGGATCAAGGTCACTGTGGAGATTAAATGAGATAAAATTTTGTAGGCTGGGGGTGTAGATCAGTGGTACAGTGTCTACCTAGCATTCACAAGCCCCTAGGTTTGGATCTCCACCACTGCACATACACATAAAAGATAAAATTTATAATACACACACACATTTATTAACTACCAACCTAAACTGAAAGTATTTTTGGCTCAGCTTCTGGAGAGCTGGATGGTGTATTTTTGTGTTTTTATATAACAAAAAATAATGATGTAGTGTACTGGTCAACAGGTACAGGTATAGGATTCTACTATATACTATTTAACTTTGGATATTTTACTAATGACTCAATCAGTTTCCTCATCTATAAACTAAGAATAAAATACCTATCTTTGAGGGTTATTGTAAAGATTAAATGTTAGAAAACATGAAAAATAGAAGATGCTCAATAATTAGTAGTGGTAGTACTAGAATAGTATTGGCACCAAAAAGTACTTGACATTATTATTATACTGTGTTTGAATAAAAAATAGTTGCTCAATGAAGGTGAATCTATAAAAGTCATTATTAGCCGTGTGGTGGCACACACTTGTAATCCCAGTACCTGGGAGGCTGAGACAGGAGAATCACAGGTTTGTGGCCAGCCTTAGCAACTTAGTGAAGGCCTCTGCAATTTAGTGAGGCCCTGTTTTAAAATAAAAAAATAAAACAGGGCTGCGGATGTAGCTCAGAGATAGAATGCCCCCGAGTTTCGTCTCCAGTACCATACACACACAAAACAAGTCCTTATTTTCTTAACACCTGATCTAAAATAACAATAAATAATTGAAGTAAATATTATCAAATCATAAACACATAATATATATGGGCATTATATTTATAGCATATAATCTTACTCTACTAAGATGAAGGTTTTTCTAAATATGACATTATTCATGAGAATAGTAACAATTAAGGGTGCTGGGGAAGGCGGATGCTTTGAAATCAGGAAGTTCATTTAAGCTTAATCCTGGCTCTGCTACCATTAGCTGTCTGGCAACTAGGCCTTAGTAATCTCATTTGTAATGAAGAGATATGGTATTAGGGTTAGCTGTGGTGGTGCACACTTGTAATCCCAGTACTTGGGAGGCTGAGACTGGAGGATCCAGGTTCGCAGCCAGCATCAGCTACTTAGTGAGGCCCCCAACAACTTAGTGAGGCTTTGTTTCAAAATAAAAATGGGGTTGGGGTGTAGCTCGGAGGTAGAATGCCTCTGGGTTCAATCTCCAGTACCACAAAAAAAAAAAAAAAAAAAAAAAGAATATAAAACCTTGCTGTGAGGATTAAATGACAAAATATCCGTAACTCCCCTTTGCTGGCACTTCTGAAGTGGATATCCATTAACATTTTTTTGTTGTCCTAGGTTTAGTATGGATTTAGAGAGGTGATTATGGTAATCATTAAGTTGTGCCCAGATTGCCAGCCCAAGACCCTTCCTTTGGGAACAAAGCTTTTCCAACAAAGCTTTTACTTTTCCAAGGTAAAGATGCTTATCCAGAAGAAAGGCAAACTCAGAATTTTAACATTTCATCTCCTCACTTAATATTCTGAACTACAGATCAAAATACTTTCTGATTCTACCTCTTTTTCCAATCAAATTTTGAGGCAAACAGGTACCAGGAACACAAGAAGCTTGCCACCATGAGAGACAGGAATGTGAACCACAATTCTATTTGAATGTCACTTCCCCAGAAAGGCCTTCCCAGACTACTCTACCTAAAATGGTACCCAGTGTACTCTCCCCCATTACCCTCCAATGCCAATTCCTGCTTTGCTTTTCTTAAGAGACTTACTGTGATTACTAATTTATGTATTTATGCATTTCTTGCTTGTCTTCTCTATTAGAACGTAAGCTTCTCAGGGGAGGAACTTTGTCTGTTTTGTTCATAGTTGTATCCCCAAAACCTAGAAAAAGGGTATTGGACTCAACAACTACTTATGATGTGACTGAATAACAGGAGTGCTCAGTATGTGCAAACAATGAATTTGGTACTGAATTTCCTAGAAAACACTTATATATGACCCTTAATAGATTCAATGCACTGTTATAAGCCATTAATAGTCACAAGAATCCCATGAAGTTGCACAATTTCCTTCATTTTACATGTGGACAGAGAGGCACAAAGGAGTTAAGCAGCTTGTGTAACATCCTCCAACTGGGAAATGCCAGTGAGCTAGGATGCCCAGCCAGGTTTGCTGTACTCTCAAGCTCTTCCCTCTGCGACTCTGATGGGGTGCAAGGCATCAGAGATGTGCACTGAACTCAGCGTCACAGCATCTTGAGTTGTGAGCTGCATGAAGTCAGGCAGGGTAAAGAAGAGTCAACTTGGTTCTGGTGAGGAAAATCGAATTTCTAGCCATGTGAGTTTAAGGTAGGAAAATGTCAGACCTGGCATATTATTATGAAATGTTTATGTTTCAGTTATCACTGTTCCTCTGTTACTGGGACACGTTTTATTACCTAAGTTAGAGAACTGGTCATTTTTGTTTATATCATGCACACAACTTTATATATCTATTAAAGATTTTTTTCCTCATTTGTATTACCCATAGAAGTATCATTTACTGTTTTTGACAAAAAAAAAAAAAAGAAAAACCATGAGCTCACTATCTTACAACTTCATATTTAAGTATATAGTCATATATCATATATTTAATATGACAAACATGTATGTGATAATTTTATGAATTGCAACTGAAGCTATCATTTTTTCCTAAGAAGACAAGAGTCCAGAAACCAATAACTTACAGACTAAAAGTTTCATTGAAAAGTAAATACTAATATAACATTATAAGTTCTTACTCATGCATAGAAAGAAATGACAAATTCTTGGCTTTTAGGTAAAACACAAAACTAACAATTCTATTGGGTTTCTGAGGATTCAACAGAAAGTTATTATTTCTATAAGTTCCAAACATTTCTCTTCAGAGATATCAATCATATTAAAATAGAATAGTAGCCAGGTGTGGTGGCACATGCTTGTAATCCCAGCATTCAGGAGGCTGAGACTGGAGGATCTGGGTTCCAGGCCAGCCTCAGCTACATAGTGAGGCACTCCACAACTTAGTGAGACCCAGTTTCAAAATAAAGAATAAAAAATAGGGCTGGGGCTGTAGCTCGGAGGTAGAACGACCGAGTTCAATCCCTAGTACCGCAAAAAAGAATAGTAACCTTTTTAATATGTTGGCTATCAGATATTTTATTTGTAGGGCATTTATTACTTTGTACAATTTAAAACTGCGAGTGGTGGGAATGTTAAATGGTACAGCCACTGTAATGTATGGTAGTCACTCTAGAAAAGTTTGGTAGTAACTCAAAAAGTAAATTGCCCATGTATAAAGAAGGTATTACTACCAATCTCACTATTATATACCGGGAGGGGTAGTCAGTGCGGTGGGACCTGAAGGGAAATACACCAAGACCTGTGTGCATGTTGGTTTGTATGACTTTGCATCTCACTATGATATATAATTATAATGTACCAATAAAGGTATAAAATTAATGGAATATTGTTCAGTCATAAGAAAGAACAAAATGCCAATGCATGCTAAAATAAAAAAGAGACTTGAAAACATTACGCCAAGTGAAAAAAGTCAGACATAAAGGCCAAGTACTTCATGATTCTATTTATAGTAAATGTCCAGTATAGGGTAAATCCATAGAGACAGAAAGCAGATTAGTGGTTGCCAGGGGGTGGGGAGGGGAAACAGGAGTATGTAAAGGGATAGGGTTTCTTTTGAGGGTAATGAAAATGGTCTGTAATTACATAATGGGATGGTTGTACAACCTTGTGAATAGTCTAAATATAATAATACTAGTGAAGTGTACATTTAAAGGGTGAATTTTATGGCATGAGAATCTCAAAAAAAAAAAAAAAAAAAGCCTACCACAACAAAAATTTGGATTTGCTTTCTCTTCTCATTTTACATTTAGATGTATATAAACAATGAAATGTCTCCTCTCCTCCTATATGAATGCAAATAGCAGTTGGATTACTGGGGATTTGGAGATGTGAACAAGGAGAAGTAATATAAATACTCCCCCAAAATGTCTACACTCTAATCATGTGACCCTATGTTAGGTCAAATGATAAAAGCAAATTAAGGTTGCTAATTGAATGACTTTAAAATAGAAAATTATTCTAGGTTACCTAAGTGAATCCAAAGTAATCTAAGGGAAGTGGAAGAGAAGCCTTAAGTGGGAGAAGCACAGTAATAGCAGCACAGAAAAGGTTCATCCTGATGTTGGTAGGAAAAGGGCGTCTGAGCCAAGGAAAGCAGGGGGCATCCGGAAGATGCAAAAGGCAAGGGGACAGGTTCTTCCTTAGAGCCTCCAGAAAGGAACACATTCTCGCCAGTACCTTGATTTTAGCTCACAGGAAAGCCATTTTGGACACTTGACCTCCAGAATTGTAAAATAATACATTGGTAGTGTTTAATTCATGAATGTTTTGTTAATTTGTAATTTGTTGGAGTAGTAATAGAAAACTGATATAGTGAGTAAAGGTCTTTCTGTTATAAAAATCTGGTCCAAACTAAGAAAAATTAAGAGAAGAATCAAACAAGGAGACAGACAGGCAGTAGATGAAGAAAACAGTCCATTCAAAATCAAGCAAAAACGAGTGATCTTAGAAGAGTCAGTCACTTTGCAGGTCTGAGTTCACATCACCTGCTGTTTTCAGTGCTTCATTGGGATACCACTTCTAAAGTTCTATTCACTTAAGACTTGAGAAATGTGCACAGTAGCTGGTTCCTTGAAGGTGGGCCAGAATTTCATGTCATTCATATTTCCCTCTAATCTGATTTAAAGTGACTTGTGGCTTCAAGCAGGGCAGGATCTTATAGTATCTGTCAGGAAGTGCCATCAACTCTTGTTCTCTACAGAAAAATAGCCCCAAATACTGAGGGCAGAGCAGAAGCATTAGAAGGACTGAAGCTGCCTCCTTTTGAGGTCTCAGTGGCAGTTAGTGCTTCTGTTCATAAATGTGTCTCTTGATTAATATTTACTAAGTCCTTGCCTTTAGTGCTAGGAGTAGCTCTATGCCCTTTCACATATCTTTATCTTATTTAAACCATATAACAACTCTTCAAGGTAGATATCTCCATTTAATAGATGAGAAAACTGAGGCTCCCTGAAATTCCACTCTCTGAGGAAGCAGAATGTTTTAGTTCTTAGAAGAAAAACACACTGCCCAGTGCAGAATATTGTTGTTCCTTTTCAAAGAAACCTACCCTAGAAGTTTCATCCCTGAAGCATCTCATTCCCTGGGGTGCTCTGGACTCTCTACCCTCAAAAACAGGTAAGTTATTAAAATTGGATCTGGACTTAATGGGCTGCTTTCCGCCTACAGGGCCATCTAATTAGTCTTAATTATCTCATTATAGATTCTAAGTATTTCCAGCTGCTTCTTTACCCCTACTGCCCACTCCCTCCCCCCATCCCCATGTCTATTTTCCAGATATTCTCTGCCAAGTCATGGACAGGTGATATAATGATGTGTTCTTCTATCAGAACATGAACAATTTCTTTTCTTTTTTTGTATATAGTACTGGGGATTGAACTCAGGGGTATTCTACTGCCAACCCATATCCCTAACCCTATTTTATTTTATTTTTTTAATTTTGAAACAGGGTCTTACTAAGTTGCTGAGTCTGGTCTTGAACCTGCAATCCTCCTTTCTCAGTCTCCCAATTTCTAGGCATGTGCCACCAACCCTGGCTAGAACATTAGCTATTTCTGATTAAGTTCCTTATTTGCTAAATCTTTCTGTGATAGCTACTTTATGTTCTTTAATCCATGAGAAGAAATTACTTTGGTTAATTATTAGACATAAGAACCAATTTTAAACTTACACCTGACTTCAACTGACCATCAAACTGTAATATACTTATATATGGCAAATAATAAACATGAATCAGCTTAGTTGATAAAATTTAGGAAGCAATCCTCTCTCCTTTCCTCTTATTGCCACCAAGCCCCAAATCAATCATTTGATCTAAATGGTTCAAATAAAAATAAAGTAGAAAAAGTTATATTTCTTAATTGATTGGGAAAGTGAAAGGCAAAGGAACAGTTTACTGAAAGTGGGTGCAAATATGTGATCTGATGGCTACCAGGTATGTGAGTTACCTTGGCCAAGTCATTTAATCTTTCCGAACCCCTGTATTCCAATAGACAAAGCAATGAAATAATACCTACTTAATGTAGGTTGACATGAGAATCAAATAGGATAAGGTACATGAAAGTGGTTTGCAAACTATATTTTTAAGCAAACGGTCCTATTGTTAATAAAGAAAAAATTCCCTTTATGCATATTTTAAATTCTATCTTTAGTAGCTATTTCTAGAGTACTCTTCACTTTTTATTTTAGCCATTTACTTGTTATCTAAAATTTTGCAAATTGAAGTTAGTAATATCTTCAGGTGCCAATTACCTGTTACATGCCACAAAAGCATATGGATAGTACGTTACCTTCACTTCTAAAGATAGCACTATCTTTTAACACCCATAAACACCATTTAATGTCAGTATTCTCCTGGCCATTAAGAATATGATTGCTTTTTAGAGTCTGAATCCTGGAAGAATGCAATGCTTACTCAAATCCTATCCACGTGCATCTCCTGTGAGTAGTTCAATATAAGGTGAAATCATAAAATATCTAAGGAAAAACAACTGTTAGTAACACTGAGCAATTCCAAATTTCTGAGTGGTAAAAACTTAATTTGCAACTAATAATATTTGGTACTCCACAAAACGAATAGCTTCGTTACAGCTCTTTCCCACATTTCCCTCTTCGATATTTGTCATCTGAATTCACCTCCATTCAAATTAAGCAAAATAGAAGGTATTTATTTATTCAACTATTTTATACTGAACAGCTCCCTGGAGGGTCTCCATTTACTGGCTTGGGTAATACTCTTTCCCTTAGTTTATTAGATTGACAAAGTTAATTTTAAAATAACCCAGGGAGCTTTAAGTGATTCTTGGAAGGGCTAACACACACACACACATATGGTTGGTTACCCGGTTCTTTCTGCATGTGTGCTATTTTGTGAGAGGATATGTATTTTTTGCATTTATTTTGATAATTTTTTAGAATACAAAAAGGACAAGGCCAACAACTTATATGTTTTGAAACTTCATCATTGTAATACTGAAATGCTTTCAATTCTTCATACATGTGGAACATTCTGTCGAGCTTAGCTAAAACAATTTGATAAAATGGTACAACTGTTTATTGCCAAAAATTCCCCCATTTTCATCTGAAATACAACCTGGGGCACACAGCATCTAATTAAATTCATACAAAGTGTGAATTATTGAATAGAAACCAAAAAGCTTTTCAAAGTAAATACCAATTAATGTGACACCTAATTTCTTTCCCCTTTTCTAATCACTCCAATGTGCATGGCTTATATACAAAACATATTCAATTTATTTTGTAGAATTCAATTAAAATATGCTTTATATTTCAATCCAAGAACCATATCCAGTGTTTCTGAAAGCAGGCTGGTTAGTTATTTTTTCTATTTGATTCTCATCCCTACCCACCCCACCTCATCCTCAAAAAAAAATTTTTTTTTTATTTTGAGGAGGGTTCTCATTACTTTTTTATTTCTTTCATTTAATACGTGGATCTGTGCTGCCTTGACAATAACACTATCCTTTCCTTTCTTGTTTCCATGACAGTGAACACACAGTAGGAAACCATCAAGCCATATATACTGAAATTCTAACAGCAATGTTCCAGTCAACCTAACTTGTGATACAAGGCTTCAAATAATAAAGACTATGTTCAGCAATACTCAACAAATGATTATCTATGATGTAATAAAACTTAGAAGAGAGAGAACAATAGATAACAGGAGAGTAGCCAAGTGTAGTTAATCATTTGTGAAAGTAATCAGTCACAGGGTTTGTTTTATTATGGAGAGGACACTGATCAAGGATACTTCCAGAGAGACCCTGGCAGGAAGAGCTGACTTTTCCCACAGACATAATGATGGCATCTTTGCTACTGTATACTTATATCTATCATTCATTCAATTAGCATTTGGTGAGTATATACAGTGTAGAGACACTGATGCTAGGAAAATATGGAAAAAACAAAGTTAATACCCAGAAGGATCTCAAAAGATTTTGAGAAGAGCAACTCTTGTTCTCAACAAGGGAAAGAAGTGATGGTAATTTATTCCAGAAATCATCATTTGATGCTTATAGGATATATTTAACTATTAAAAAGTAAAAACCTTCAAGGTTTTCTACACTGCTTCAAGCAGTGTAGAAGTTTCATGGTATAGTGTTAATTTTATTTATAATCCAGATATGCCTAATTTAAATTTAGTCCCTCCTACATATAAAGTACTTGTATTATAGTCTCTTTCTGTTTCACTTATATCTAAAAAGTATTGGAATATAACATTCACCTTAAAAACAACAACAACAACAACTTTGAATTAAAGGAATTAACTTTGTTATGGGTTAAACACTTCAAGGAAATCTAATCCTGGGAAATGTAATGAAATCCCATTAGTTATTCAAATTATGTATGCTTACTTCAGTTTCACAGTTTACATTAAATAATACTAACTAA
>PVLC010016878.1:0-34766 GCA_004027655.1 Graphiurus murinus
GGTACTGGGGATTGAACTCAGGGGCATTCTACCTCCGAGCTATACCCCCAGCCCTATTTTTTTATTCTTTATTTTGAAACTGAGTCTCACTAAGTTGCGGAGTGCCTCACTAGGTAGCTGAGGCTGGCCGCGAACCCGGATCCTCCAGTCTCAGCCTCCCAAATGCTGGGATTACAAGCGTGCGCCACCACGCCCGGCTTGAGGAGCAGATTTTTAACATCTTGTTTCTCTAATATGGGGGGGGATAGGAAGTCTACATTTACTTCATTGACTTACATCTGTACAGAGTGTTAAATAGTTCCAAAGATGACAAAAAGGAAAAGAAAGAGAAAAATTGTATATTATGTATGTATTAGAACTTTATAAAATATGTATGACTTTTAGACCTCCAGTTTATAAATCTAAAGAATGGGACACAAAGTGTTATTTGTAATGTAGCATCTGCATCATTGTTAGTGATACTATAATTTATTTAATCTATTAAGATGTTGGGGGAACATTATCCATTTTTAAGTTATTTAAACTCCTTGGGAAAATGGATGGAACTGGAAAACATTATGATTAGTGAGATTAGTCAGTCACAAAAAGTAAAAAAGCATATGTTCTCCCTAATATGCAGATGCTAGGGAGAATATGAGGCATAAGAGGGCTCCAGATGAAAAAGGAGAAACCCTAGATAAGCAAAAAAGTTGACTTAACTGAAGATGATGGATGGGGGGGTCACCCTAATGCACATGATGTACTTTCACAAATATACCAAAATCAATCACTAAACTGAACTTGAGAAGGAGGGAGGGTGAGGGAGTGGGGTGGCAACTGGGGAAGGGTTAAATGAAAAATGTGTGCATCTATGCCTTTATCAGCTTGTACCTAACAAAGATGTATGATTACAATGTACCAATTAAAAAAAAAAAAACTCCTTGGGATACAGCACAATTAGTGTATCATAAAATACACTATGCAGACTGTTCATAGTTCTCTATTATAAAAGTGAGATAGAACTCATGTACAGTCCCACTGATTTAGGAAACTTAAAATTGAAAATCATCTTTGCCTTTTTATAGCCTGAAAGAGCCGGTACAACCTGCTGTGAAAACTTGGAACTTACTTAAAAATTTTGCCACAAGCCACATTGGTGATGTAGAAATTCTGAATCAAAAATTATATTAAAATTTCAAAGAAGAACAAATATGCATACCATATAAATCACATTTCTATATGAATACAATTTGGTCTGCAATTAATTTAATATATCAAAGACCATACAATCCTTAATTTTGTGCCCACTTAGTTTACATCTGGCACTCACAATATTAACTATTTAATAAGCCTATTTATGACCCAAACTATGTTCTTTCATTTTACATACAGATATAAAGTTTCTGTGAACACAGGAGAAAACCCAAAAGCCTCCAAGTGTGGTGAATTATAAATCAGTCCAAGGAAGAGTGAACTCTGAAGAGATGTGAATTACTATATTTCATATTGTTTCCTTAATAAACTTAAATCACTCAAAAACTTTATCCATTTTATCCTCAAAGATTCCTTGAGAGGTCTTGGAAAGGTATTATTATCTCCATTTGAGTAAAAAGGAAATTCAATGTGACATTTACTGGTATTTTATTTTAAATTTACGACAATTATTAGTAGAGGTTGAAATGAATTTGATATATTGCAAAATGGAAAGCATTACAATCCATGAAGAATACTTCTACACTAGAGATAATAATAAAACAAGGAGTTAAAAATGTAAAAAAAGTTGATAGAGAAAGCTACTTGAAAAGCTGAGCTTATTAATTTTTTTCTTCCCATATACTTGGTCCAACTTATTATGTCTTTTATTTAAATTAAACCTGCTTTCTTGTCTTTAAGGAAAGACCTTCAAACTCCCTTCTTCAAAAATTTTTCAGAGACATTTTAAGGAGAGATTTGAAAGACAAGATGGTTTAAAATAATGGCCATGAAATGGGAGAGTGTTTTAGAGTTAAGTATGGGAAATTTCATTCTTAAAAGTGGGAATACGAAACTATATACTATGTGCTTAAATCCTTTATAACAAGGATAATAGTTTTACATTTTAATGTGATCCACAGTGTCCCGCTTCCTGGGCACATGACCTTCACTCTCTCAAGCCTAAGGCATCCATCTCTCTGGGTTTGTGTATGAGGAATGACCCAGAGAAGAGATGCTGGGCAGGTAGCAGAAGGCATTCAAAGAAAAAGACAAAAGTGTATGGCGTACTCAGCTTTTGAAAGTCTGAATAGAATTAAGAAGAAAAACAGATTATTTTCTTGGAAAAAAATATTTCCCACTTATCATTAATAACCAAGCCAGCATGGCTCATGCTCATAAGAATTCTCCTGCAGTAGAGGAGATACCCGTGGCCACCAATAAGTACCTTGGAAAAATGAGGATAAGAAAAGAAAGGCTCGCCCTTTCTAATGTTGAGAATTAGTAGAATAAGAAAGAAGAAAACAGTTGGAATGCAAAAGAGCATAATTCAAGTATGTCAATGTTTTTCTCCTCTGGGCTATGAATAAAAGACATTTTTTTTTTTATTTTCAGAAGAATAAGACTACCACATATTCTCCTCTTTTGGCCTTCCATAGTACTTTTTTTTTTTTTTCTTCCTCACTCTTTCTACCTAAAAAACACCTGACCACTGGTCTAAACTCTTATATGAAAAAAATGTACAATTACTCTTTTAAGTAACTTAATTATATGATTATTTACTCATGTGTTATACAAATGATGTTAATTTCAAATGACTTAGTGTTATGTGAAAAAAATTTCCAATGTTAAATAAACTTGGAGAATCCTGATGAACGTGATTCTTTAACTCAAGACTTTTCAGAGCCTTTACTAAGCTCTATTAATTAGGCAAACACTGGTTACATCAATTCACTCCAAAAAAATCAATGACTTTGCAAAATAGAAATGAGAATCCTTGATCATGGTTATCTGTATGTTACCAGACAATATGGAGTCAGTCACCCAATTAAGGGCATTATGGTGATAGTTTCTGGTTCTTTAAGGTTTTGCCTTTAAGTGTCACACATCATTACTGCAAATAATTCATAGGTCAGAGAAAGTCAAGAAAGGAGTCTGACATCAGTCATGGGTGGAGGTTGTTCCAGGATGTATGCAGATGAAGGTTTTGCCATCTCAGTCTGTGGCTTCTCAGGTCATTCTAAGTTTTGGTGACCAGGTAGGAGGTGACCAGTCATGGAGGTGACTTTGCAATCTTGTTTCTGATTTTTTCATTAAGATTATTTATCTTCCTTTATGTATGCTACTACTTACTCTGAGACAAATGTTGAAGTTTAAAATAAACACTGAAAAGAAATCAATTCAGAAAGTTCTCTCCATGAACTTACTTTTCCTAAGGCTTGAAGACAACACTTTGCTTTTTTTTGTTTGTTTGTTTTTAAACAAAAGAAAAAGCAAATAAATGTCACATGAGTCTTCTATATCTATTTGAGCATTGTTTGAAAGATTTATTTGGCTAAATAATGAAAGTAATGCAAAACAGAATTTCTCAAAATCACTTAGAAATCTCTTAGTGGGTCTCTGGGAAGCATTGAGTATGTCTTATTTTAAAACTCTCCATGTATAAAAGCACTATGCACAAAATGAGGCACATATTAGTATGAATTATAGCTATAACTTATTCTATATATGATCTGTAAATTCCTAGAACATACATTATATAACAAAATATGCTTTCTTAAAATACTTGATACTGCACTGTTTTTCAAAAATAGTCTGAGCTTGGTAACAAAGCTTCCATAACTTGTAAGTATCTTAAATCTTAACCTTTAAACCCTCTCATCTCATCTGTGCAAAGGATCAAAGCTGAATCATAACGTAAGCCTCAGGCAACTGTGCATGTTCCAGTCAATTGGCTGAACTATCTTTCTTTAGAAAAATAACTGGTGTAGATACCAGCTACTTCACTCCCCATTTTTTCTCTTGCTCTTTCTCATTTTAATGTTCAAATTTATATTTAAAAATTAATGTTTGACATATTTTTATGAAAGTAAATACAAGGTGCAGAATATCTGGCATGCATTTACTCATTCAACAAACATTAATGGATGCTGACAAGACAGCTCCTAGGCAATGTACTAGGACATAAAACTGAAAAGATTTAGAAAATAAATAGAGGTGGAGGGGGGAAATGATGTGTAGTATATATGTATGAGAATATTTTTCAGCCAAAAAAGTAAATCAATTTCTGATCTCTGTTTCAACATGAATAAACCTTGAAGAGTGATGCCAAGTAAAATAAGTCAGACACTAAAAGACAAATATTGTATGGTTCCATTTATATGAAATATATAGATAGGAAAATTAATAGAGACAGAAAGTAGTTTTAATGTTATTGGGAGCTAGGGAAAAAGAAATAGCAAGTTGTTGTTTAATGGGTAGAGTATCTGAATTTATGGAAAAAAAATTGGAAATACTGGTGATACACAAAGTTTTTAATGTAATTGATATAATTTAAGAATACTCAATTACACACTTAAGTGGTTAAAGTCAAAAATTGTACATTATATATACGCATATGTCACATTACAAATACATATTTCAAAACAAGAAAATATAACTTATATTTATATATATATATTATTTAAGGTTTTGCCTTTAAATGTCACACATCATTACTGAAAATAATTCATAGGTCAGAGAAAAAGTCAAGAAAGGAGTCTGACATCAGTCATGAGTGGGGATTGTTCCAGGATCTATGCAGATGAAGGTTTTGCCATCTTCAATCTGTGACTTCTCAGGTGATTCTATATCTGTAGATCTCTATCTCTATTTCTATATCTATATCTATCTCTATATATATTTCAACACAACAAAATAAGAAATAGTCTTTACCTTCAAGGAATTTGACTTCCCTGTGGAAGACAGAGAACTCCCTTGATAATTAAAATACTGGAAGAAAGCACAGTGGTGCTATCAGTAGCCATGGGAGATGCAATCCAAGGGAAAGTGCCGTGGAAATTGTTTACTAGAGAGAATTCAGGACTGGTTGAGCAGAAGTTCACCAGGTAAAGGTCAGAGAAGATGGAGAGTATATTCTAGGGGAAGATTTAAAAAAAATGAGCCAGCTTTGCTCCAAAAAGGGAGGGAGAGGAGTACTGGGAGATTGCTTACAAACAAGGAATTGGTTGCCTTAATCAGTTTCCAATTATCTCCTTTCTTGTATGCTTCTACCATGATGCTAGAGAAGCCAAGAAGTGATTTTCCCAGGATTACTTTCCACTAAAATACATGCCACTCATTTATAATTAGTGCAAAGCAAATGAAAGTACTCAAAGGGCTCCTAGCAAGGAGTTTGCTTCTCCTGATACAATGGGCAGGTATATCTATCACCTCCCTCTCCATTTTCTTCCAGCCTTTGATACAGGTGTAATACCTGAAACTAGGGTGTGTGTGTGTGTGTGTGTGTGTGTGTGTGTGTGTGTGTGTGTGTAAGATAACAAACCAACATACACTAGTTGGAGATGACCACAAATCATGGATATTAGATGACATTCTTGAGTGGCTTCAGCATTGCCTACCTCTAGACTTCTTAGACATTTTTTCTTCTTGTGAATAGACTTTCTATTACTTATAGTCAAAAGTATTCCAACTAATATAAGAAGTAACAAGGAGAGGATGATCAAGGTTCTTACTAAGTAGTTTGGATTTCATATTAAAGAATATGGTTTAAATATTTCAAATGAAAAGGTGATATATGGCTATAGTCAATTTCCAAAAAAATTACTCTGCAAATGTTATAAAGTATGAGCACTAAGAAATTACAGGACTAAACTAAGGAAGGAAGAGCTAAAAAGTGGGGAAATGATGACTTAAATGAAGAGGTCAATGTTGGAGATGAGTGACCTAAGAAATATTAAGCAACTTGTAGCAACAGGATTTTTTAAAATTTATTTATTTATTTATTTTTAATTGGTGCATTGTAATCATACATCTTTGTTAGGTACAAGCTGGTAAAGGTAAAGGCATACATGCACACATTTCTCATTTAACCCTTCCCCAATTCCCACCCCACTCCCTCCTCCTCCCTCCTTCTCAAGTTCACTTTAGTGATTGACTTTGATGTGTTCATGAAAGTACATCATGCTCATTAGGGTGTCCCCCCTCTCCCCATCACCTTCCTTTAAGTCGAGTTCTTTGCTCACCTAACGTTTCTCCTTCTTCATCTGGAATCCCTCTTATGTCCCATTTTCTCCCTAGCTTCCACATCTTAGGGAAAGCATACAATTTTTTACTTTTTGTGACTGACTAATCTCACTTAACATAATGTTTTCCAGTTCCATCCATTTCCCTGCAAATAACATGATTTTGTTCTTCTTTATGGCTGAGTAAAATTCCATTGTATACATATCCCATAGTTTTGTAATCCATTCATCTGTTGATGAACATCTTGGCTGTTTCCATAGTTTGGCAATTGTAAGTTTTGCAGCTATAAACATAGATACACAATTGTTGGTCTGATAGTTTGGTTTCCGTTCTTTTGGGTAGATACCCAGAAGTGGTATTGCTAGATCATATGGTAGGTTCATTCCCATTCATCTGAGGATCCTCCATATTGTTTTCCAAAGTGGTTGCACTAATTTGCAATCCCACCAACAGTGTATTAGGGTTCCCACTTCTCCACACCCTCACCAGCATTTGTTGTTGTTTGTGTTCTTGATGATTGCCATTCTGATTGGAGTTAGGTGAAATCTCAAGGTAGTTTTGATTTGCATCTCTCTGATTGCTAATGATGTAGAACATTTCCTCATACATTTAGTGGCCATTTGTATTTCTTCTTTTGTGAAGTGTCTATTTAGATCCTTCGCCCATTTTTTGATTGGGTTATTTGTTTTCTTAGCGCTGAATGTCTTGAGTTCTCTGTATATCCTAGATATTAGTCCTCTATCAGAAGAGTAGCTGGCAAAAATTTTCTCCCACTTTGTGGGCTCTCTGTTGAGATTCTTGATAGTTTCCTTTGCTGCACAGAAGTTCTTCAGTTTAATGCAGTCCCATGTATTGATCTTCCTTTGAGTTGCTTGTGCTTTGGGGGTCTTGTTGAGAAAGTTTTTACCTGTGCCTATGTGTTGAAATGTTGGTCCTATGCCCTCTTCACATAGCTGTAAGGTCTCTGGCCTGACTTCCAGGTCTTTGATCCACCTTGAGTTGACTCTTGTGCAGGGTGAAAAAGTGGGGTTTGTTTCCATTTTTCTGCATATGGTTAACCAGTTTTGCCAACACCATTTGTTAAAGAGGCTATCTTTTTTCCAGTGTATGTTTTTGGCTTCTTTGCCAAAAATCAATTGACTGTAAGCACGTGGGTCTGAATCTTCTATTCTGCTCCATTGGTCTGTGTGTCTGTTTTTGTGCCATTACCATGCTGTTTTTATTACTGCGCCTTTGTAATAAAGTTTGAAGTCAGGTATTGTGATACCTCCTGCATGGTTCTTATTACTAAGAACTACTTTGGCTATCCTGGGCTTTTTGTTGTTCCAAATGAATTTAAGGACTGATTTTTCTATGTCTGTGAGGAGTGACCTTGGCAATTTCATGGGTATTACATTGAATCAATTAAACAGGATTTAATTGTTAGAGAAAAAGGAATCATATATCATTTCTAAGACATTTTGAAGGAATGGGAGAATAATGGCAGAAAGGGGGAAACAAGAAGAATAGTTTGGAAGCAATCATTTCACTTTGTGGATTGGTGTATGAGATGTTCAAGATCATAAAGATGGCATATGGATTTATGGCTCATGAGACATCTGGTTTGGAGAGGTGAATTTGGGAACCACCAGTGACAGCCTAAAACTGTGGAGGTAGAGGAGAGACAAGGAAATAGAATTTGGAGAGCAAGCCAATTCTATCATAAACAATTCTGGGAACCATCAACATTTAAGGGAGGAAAAGGAAGAAATGCCTCTGAAGGAGACTGAAGAAGAATGGGCCAAAGAGGGTAGAGAAAAACCAGGAGGGAGAGGAATCAAAAACACAAAGGGAAGAGAATTTGAAGAAAGAGAACATGGTCAATGGGTCAAATTCTGCTGTTAAGTAAGTGTTAAATGTTAAGTAAGATAAGAATGAAGAGTTGAATTTAGCAACGAAGAGATTATAGGTGACCTTTGGTGGCAACAGTTTCAGGGGAGTGTTAGGAGGCAGAAAACAGACTACAGTGGGTTAAAGAGTTAATATAAAGTGAGAAAAGTGTGGCAGTGGAAGTAGATCATTCTCTTAAATGGCTTGACTAAGAAAAGAAGGAAGGAGGGATTAACTAACTAGAAGAAGGTACCACAATTTAGAGAAAGGTTTTCCAGCAAATGTATAGGTTGTAGGTTAAAAGCTATTAGAGAGGGAGAAATTAAAAGTACCAGAGATAGTGGATAATTGATAGAGTGAAGCTTCCAAGAAGACAGGAGGGGTTAGGATCTAGCATTGCTGCAGAGATTAACTCAGAGAAGAATGCATAATATTTTTCAGTTTTGGTATCAGGAAACTAGAGAAATGTATGACTTTATTGGAAAGACTTTAGCTGGGGTTCAAATAAATGAGAATTAATGCTATTTGATGGAGAAGAGGCAAAGTTTCTACTCATATTAAAACTATTTTTTACTGGCAAACTCTCTAACATGGACCTCAGGCATTTCAAATATTTCCTTACAAGGGACTATTTTGCATCACCACCAGCAAGAGAGATGTGTAATCCAGTCTTTCCCTATTATTCCTAGCATTTGGTGTTATTATTTTTTATTCAACCTTATAAGAGTGTGGTAATAGCTCAGTGAGGTAGTAATAGCTCAGTGAGGTTCTAATCTGCAATTACCTAATGGCTAATGATACTGAATGACTTTTCCTCTACTTAACTTTCATTGATGAAATGTCTGTTCATTCTTCTTTTTGCAAATTTTTAAATAAACTTTGTTTTCATTTTTACTGTTGAGTTTTGAGAATTCTTTAACAAATTTAGATATAAGATCTTTGCCACATACATTTTGCAAATATTTCCTCCAATTCTATAATTTGCCTTTTCATCCTCTAGCAGAGCCTTTCATAGGGCAAAACTTTTAAATTTTGAGGAAATACAACATATCAAGTCTTTATTTTATAGATTGGTCTTTTGATGTCAAAATCAATATTTCTTTTCCTGTCCTTTGATTCCCAAAGATTTTCTTTGGTTTATTTTCTAAAAGTTTTATGACTATACATTTTATATTTTCTTCATAATCTATTTTGAGTTAAATTTTAAGAGGTATACTTTAGGCAGGGATTACTAGGTTTTTTTTTTCCTTGTGGGGATATTACCAATTATGCCAGTATAATTTCTTTTGAAAAAGGTTGTACTTCTTCCATTAAATTTCTCTTGCAACTTTTTCCAAAACACTTCAAACGAACTTGTGTTGATCTATTTCTGGGTTCTCAGTTCTGTACCATTCCATTGATCTTTGTGTCTATCTCTCTACTAATATCACATTATCTTGATTATTCTTGATAAGTAGTAAATTTTAACATTGGATTGTCAATCTTTTCTCTGTTTTTTTTTTTTTCAGGATTATTTTGGCTATTCTGAGATTGTGTCTTTCCAAATACATTGTAGAATAATTAAGTCTATGTCTACAAATATTTACTAGGATTTGTGACAGAAATTACATTAAATCTGTAACTTTGGACAGGATTGATATCTTTGCTATGTCAGCCTTCCAATTCATGAACACATTATCTCTCATTTATTTAGATCTTCTTTGATTCTTTTAAATCAACATTTTTATAATTTTTACTCTACAAATCTTGTACATGTTTTGCTAAACTTAGACTTAAGTATTTCATCAGAAGATAATTATTATAAATTCATTTTGGCTTCTGTGTGTTCATTTTTCATATATAGAAGTTGGCTGACTTTTGTATGTTATACCTTGCAAACTTGCCGGACTCACTTATTATATATTTTTCATTGTTTCCTTGGAATTTCCTATGTAGACAATCATGTCATCTTCAGATAGTTTTATTCCTTCCTTTCCAATTCTATATCATTTTAACAAAATTTTTCTTGTCTTATTATAGTGATAGTATTTCCAATGCTATATTTAATGAGAGTGCTGACAATGGACATTTTGGCCTTATTCACAATTTTAGAGGTAAAGCATTCAGGTTTTCACCATTAGGTGTTTTTGCTATATGTTATATGTAGATGGTCTTTATCAAGTTGTGAAAATTCTTCACTATTTCTAGTTTGCTGAGAAGTATTTTTTTCAATCATGAACAGCATTGAATTTTGGTCAAGTACTATTTCTCCACCGATTGATATAATCATGTGATCAATTTTGAAATGTTGAAATAGATTTGCAGACCTAACATAAATTCTACTTGGTCATGGCAACTCTTTTTATATATTTCTGGGTATGATTTAATAATATTATTTGCATATTCTAATGTCCAAATTCAAAATTCATGAGACCATTTTGGTCTTTGGAAACAAGATATTATTAGTCTTATATAGCAAATTAGAAACACAATTGGCAAAAAGATGGTGTGAAATTTAACTTTCCTTGAAATATTTGGTAAAATTCTCCTGGGAAAATATGTTGATCCAGATACTTTCTTTTCAGGAATTTTTAAGCTATACATGCAGTTTCTTCAGTGGTTATGAGACTGTCCAGTTTATTTTATCATGGTTAAATTTTGGTAGTTAGTAGCTTTTTAGAATTAATCAATTTCTTCTAATTTGCCAAACTTATGAAGTAAAACTTAATACGTTTTACTCACTAAGTTTTTCAATAAGTTAAAAACTTACTGAAGTAAAAAAGTAGAGTATTGTAGTACTGTATTATTGTAGTATTATAATACTCCGCTCCCCCCCCTCCAATGCTGGGATTCAAATTCAGGGTCTCACACATGTTAGACATGCACTCAAACACTGAGCAACATCCTCTTACTCTCATTATTCTTTTAATTGCTATAGGATGTGTACTAAGACCACTGTTTCATTCCTGATATTATATCTTGTCTCTTTTTCTTTCAATTAGTCTTCATAGAAATTTATCAATTTGATTATTTTTTCAAAAAATAATCTTTTGTTTAATTTCCCTTATTGTTTTCAATTACATTGATGGCTGCTTTATCTTTATTATTTTCTTCCCTCTTGCTTTGTGATTACTCTGTTTTCCTTTAGTTTCTTAAGGTAGGCACTTGGATTACTGATTAGAGACCTTTTCTCTTTTTTAATGCAAGCATTTAGTGTTATAAATTTCACATTATTACTTCAGCTTTGCCCCACATATTTTGATACTTTATACTTTAATTTTTGCTCAGTTCTATATATTTTTTTACTTCTTTTAAATTTTCTTTTGTGAGCCATCTATTATTTAGAATAATTTTGCTTAATTTTCTAATGTCTGGAGACTGTTCAAATTCCATTTCTGTTATTGTTTTGTGGTTATATTCTGTGGCATAAAAATATACTCTATATATAATCTCAATTCTTTTATGTTTTTTAAGGTTTGTCTTAGGATACAGGACTTCATTTATTTTGGTGAATGTTCTCTACCTTCTTCAAAAAAATATGCATTTTACTGCTTGTAGTTGAATGTTTTATATAGAGCCACACACTGCATAATGATATTTTGGTCAACAGACCACATATACAATGGCAGTCTCAAGATTATTATGCAGCTTAAAAATTCCTATCATCTAGTGTTGCTGAAGCTGTCATAATGTGGTAGAGAAATGAATTACTCATGTTGTGGTGATGCTGATGTAAACAAACCTACTGTACTACCAGTCATTTAAAAATATAACACATACAACTCTGTACAATACACAACATTTGATAATAAATTACTACATATTGGTTTGTGTATTTGTTGTGCTATACTTTTATCATTAGAGTGCACTTTTTCTACTTACAAAGAGTACTTACTGTTTACTCATGAAATAGTATGCTATGTTACACCAGCAGCAGCTTCATACATCTAGTAATGACATTTATACACAATCTGTCTCATGTATATATCTCATGTATATATATATATATATATATATCTTGATTGATTTACAGAGGCTACATGGATTGTTCATACCATCTAGGTGTGTGTGCTTGTACTCTATGATGCTCACACAGTGATAAAACCACCTAACAATGGCCTTCTCATTAATTATTCCCATAATTAAGCAATACATAACTATATGTCAATTTGGTAGTTTATTATGTTGTTCACTTCTTTTATATCTTGCTGAACTTTCTCTAGTCATTCCATCAATTACTAAGACTGAGGTCCTTGCAGTCTTCAACTATAATTCTAAATCTATCTATTTCTCTTTTCAAATCTATCATTTTTTTTCTGTTTTATGTGTCTTACAGCTGTTCTTTGCATGATACACATTTAGTATTGTTGTCTTCCTTGCGAATTGATCCTTAAAATTAAATAACATTCCTCTTTATTTCTAGTAATATTCTTTGCCCTGAAGACTATCTTAGCTAATATTAATATAGCCTTTTCTGCTTTTTTCTTATATTAATGCATGAAATATCATTTCCATTCTTTTGATTTCAATTTTCTTATATCATTATATTTGAAATGTTTGTCTTATATGAAGCATATTGTTCTACAATTATATCTTGATTCACTGTGCAAATCCTTTGTAGAAACTAGTAAGTTTAGGTCATATGTGTCTAAGATAATTATTAATATGTCATGGCCTAAGTTTCATTTTATTATTCATTTTCTATTTACTTCATATTATTTCCCTGTTTTTTTTTCTTTGTGGTTAATTTTAGTGTGTTTATACACTCAAAACTATAGTAATTTTTGTAAAATGTTTTTGGGTACATTACTTTGTATGCTTTTCTAGGTATTGAAATAAATATGTGTATGTAACTTACCAATGTCTTCTGGTATTGATGTTTTACCACTTAAAGTCTTAATAGTTTGTTTCTATTTAGGTTCTTTACCCTCTCCACTTTTTATTTTTAATTGTATTGAGTATTTCTTCTGTACACTTTGAACATCATATCAGATATTAAAATTTTTGCTTCAATTACATAATTTAAGAAACTCGAAAGAAGATAGTCCTTACCCCTATTTTTACACGTACTGATGATCTTATTTGCTTTTTAAAGTTCTGAACCTTCTTTCATTATTTTCTTTCCATTTTGAGAACATCCTTTAGCCTTTTTTTTTGTGTGTGTGGTGCTGGGGATTGAACTCATAAGCATTTTGCCTCTGAGCTACACCTCCAGCCCTATTTTTTATTCTTTATTTTGAAACAGAGTTTCACTAAGTTGCAGAGTAGCTGAGGCTGGCTGTGAACCCAGATCCTCCTGTCTCAGCCTCCCAAGTACTGGGATTATAAGTGTGCACCACCATGCCTGGCTCTTTTAGTGATTCTTTAAGGGTAGATTTTCTAAAAAGTTATCTTACTTTTTGTTCATGTTTATTTTCCCTTAATTTCTGAGGGATTTTTTTTTTGCCAGATAAAGAATTCAGAGTTAGTTCTTTTCTATATGTAATTGAAAAAAAATGTTGTAATATTTCCCTGTCTGGACACCATGATTTCAGATGAGAACCTACTGTCATTTTTGTGTTCCCACCTTAAGTAATACTTTATTTCTCACTGATTATTTTCATGTTTTTTCCCTTAGTTTTCAGAAGTACAAGTACTATTTATCTTGGCATGGATTTCTTTGTGTTCATTATATTGGGAGTTTGCTCAGCTACTTGTATTTGTAGCTATATCTTTCACTATATTTGAGAAATTTTCACCCCATATTTTTTGTCAAAGCTTTTTCAATTTCACCCTCTCAATTATCTCTCTGGAATTCCAGTGATACAAATGTTAGCTTTTATGCTATTTCCCATAGGTTCATGAAACTCTGTTCATTTATTTTCAGTGTATTTTACATTGTTTAGATTGGGTAAATTTATTGTTATCTACTCAAGTTCAATGAGTCTATTCTCTGGCATCTTCACTCTACTATTGAGCTAATCCAATAAGATTTTTTAAAAAAATTCTCTTATGGTATTTTCTAAGTTTTATACTTTCCATTTATTCTTTTTCATATAAGTTATCATTCTTTTCTCAGATTTTCTATTTTTTCACATATTGCAAAAGAATTCATACTTGCCTAGTAAAACACTTTTATGATAGTTGCTTTAAAATCCTTAATCAGACAATTCCAAGATTTGAATCATCTTGGTGTTGGCATCTGTTCATGCAGCTGTTGTCTGTTATTGTTGGAGGTTTGGGTTAGGGGTTCCTATAGCCCCCTGTTTGGGATATATGAGATGTAAGATAGAATCCCAGGAAACACTTTTCCATGTAATTTCTCATCTCTAAAGTTCCCTAGAGAGCCTATATTCTTCTTTTTACCTCTCAAAGACTTCCTATGCTTCATTGTTTAGTTATAACTAGGACTTTTAGGTGAAAGAGGAAAGGTATGGGAGGAAGGGAGCTTTTCCATCTCAGTGTAACTAGAAGACTCCAGGTTGCATTTTTTTGTAAACTTATCTGCCTAATAAAAGAAGAATTGATGGTTGTAATAACATTTTTGTTACTGTTACTCAGGATTGGATCCTGGGGCATTCTACTTCTGAGTTATACCTCCACCCCTATTTTATTTACTTATTTTGAAACAGGGTCCCACTAAGTTGCTGAGGCTTCACTAAGTTGCTGAGGCTGGCCTCCAGTCTATGACCTTCTTGACACAACCTCCCAGGTACTGGGATTACAGACATGACCATCATATCCTACTGGAATAACTTTTAAGCTACAAACATTGAGAAGGCTCATTGAAGATAAAGATACATTCAAAGTGTACACTATTCTAAAGCCAGGAAATAAAATAGCACAGTATAATAAAACAGCCCGAGTTTGAAAGTTGTTTGTGTTATGCTTTCTATGCATTCATTATAAAATATTACTCTGCTTGCAGAGTGGTTATGAAGATGAGATGTATGCCAGGAAAATGCTAAGAGATCATCAGACGTTATTTCCTATACTTTTGCCAATAAGATCTCCATAATGAATATAGTTATACAATTCATAGGTCTTCTAAAGTTGAATAGGTTTTACTCATGTCTCTTTTTCTCTTAAAAACAAAACAACCTCCCTCCAAGAAATCCAAAGAGATGGTTTTAACATATTTGAGGGCACTTAACTACGTACTGGCACAAGAATATAGACCAGTGGTTGTCAAGTTGTGGTTCATGGACAGTCATCAGCTGCCTTACCTGGGAACTTATGAAGAATGAAAATCCTTGAGCTCTTTTTGACCTCCTGAAACAGAAATTGGAAACGGTATTTAAAATTTTTCATAAAACTTTAGAGATTGTACTCAGAGATTTTCATTTTAACAAGACCTCTGGGCAACTTTGTTGTTCATTAATATTTGAGAACTACTGAAATAAACATTCACCTATCTCTCAGGATATTTTCAATACAACTCATTGTTTGCCTCATATTTTAATCAAGTGGATTGTTTCAATTCATTTATGGTTCTTATAGAGTTGTAAAGGAACTCCACATGATAATCTACTCAAACACATTAATTAGGGTTACATTTTGGACTTTGTATCTTTTGCCATCTTTAGAGAAAGTAATAATTTCCTGGTGTCCTTCTGAACTTCTTTCCCTGCAATATACCTAACATCACCCTGCAACACTCTCAAGAAGACAACACTAATTCTTTCTACTAACCTTATTTTGGTGCCTGTCACCTACAGTTGAGCAATCTCTAATTCATTACATTGTATGTGTGACTCTGTTTTTGCAGCAATATGTAAATGCTCTTAGAGAAAACCCTCAGGATTTTTTGACCAGAGTCCTTGGTTCTTTCTTTTACATGCTTCCTTTGGTCCATTGTTGGGAAATTATGCATTTTCTACACCTCTATTCCCAACTGAGGAAGTGGTAACACAATAAACAGTTATAATAGGCTCAGTCTGGGAGACATCCTCAAGTCTTCAACCATCTCTCTCTTCAAGTAGACACTATCCTCTTGAGCATCCCCAAATAACTATGATTAGATCACTGGAGAGAATATCAATGACTGGGAGGGGGCCAGAAGAAAAGTACATCTGCATCTCCTAGCTGCACCTTTATCAGTAACTAGTGCCAAAATCTTATGAGCTGTTATGTGGCCACCCAAGTTCTCCCCCTGTTATCTGTTTTGAGCACATATGTAATTTGATTGTTGTCAAGCCACACTACTATGTTTCTACAAAACATTTCATATACATAGACCTCAAGTTTATCAGACCCTACCCATTTTAGGGCTGGGAGATATGTTTTTTGAATAGACTACTAAGTATCACTATAGATACATGCCAGCTGGCAACAGATATCACCCTGTGCTCTCTCTTCTTGTTTTGACAGAATACTGCCCCTAGGCAGTCAAAGGTGGTGACTCTGAAGATAATGAAAAGCAAGAATCAGCCAAGGGGAGGCAGGGGTTATGTAATCCACCAAAGCACCTACAGGTTATAGGTCTCTTCTTATCTTCCTGCATATCTCAAGAAGCTGAAAGGGATAAGGTGGGGGACAATGAATTCCATCTTTCTGTGAACTTCCTCAACTTGGCTTGCAGTGTCCAACTCCGAACCTAACACTGATCATTGAGTGCCTTAGCAATCTAGAAACATTTCTTTTTAAAGCTCCTATTGCAATCTCTAAGCCTCAAAAGTGTCCTTGAGATTCTATAATTGTGTGGCCAAATAATAGGAGCAGAAAACTTTTTAAGATCTATCTTTACTTGTATTAGGTACTCTGGACTGATATGTGCAGTCATATAAAGTTATAAAAATCAGCTTTTATCTTTTAGCACATGAAAGCATTTCATAATGCATTCTCATTAGTATAGGTATTTGATAATTGCTACTTTTAGTAGTTTGATTCCAAAACTATTCATATCCTTAGAAGTAATCTCAGGAATATGAATTTGGCTTATATAAAACGTGTGTGTGTGTGTGTATCTATAAAGTAATAGTTGCTTTCTGCCTGATTTCTGGGGAATTTTCTAGGTTCTAGGAATTGGAAATTGCACCATTAATTTAAAATTCTTTCATATGTTCTCAGAAGGCCTTGAATTGTGATAATTGAACTTCTCTGGATTTTTCCTTAAAGTTTAATAAATATTTTAATTTATTTTTCACTGATTATCTTAAGCCCCAACTTCATCTTATTCATGGAAAAAGAAAATGGTACCACTGGCTTGGAGTTACTTTCTCATCTCTTTTATTTACTTTTTGATTAATCACTAAACTTAAAACTTTTGACTTGGTCAGGGGATCTAGATGGTACAGCTGCAGAAGTAAAAAGCACCAGCCCAGCTATGGCCATGATATGTCTCTCCATTGTTTTATCAGTTCACAAGAAATACATGTGAAGAGCAAAGTTCTGAGTTCCATGCTGCTAAAAGAGCTGAGTCAATACTTTAAATATGGTAGAATTTCCATCTAACTCCAGTTAGGATGGCAATTGTCAAGAATATAAACAATAATAAATGTTGGTGAAGATGTGGGGAACTAGGAACCCTTATACACTGTTGGTGGAATTGCAAATTAATATAGCTGTTATGTAGATCAGTATGGAGGTTCCTAAAAGACTGGGAATGGAGTCACCATATAACCCAGCCATACCACTCTTAGGGATCTTCCCAAAGGAAATTAAGTCAGATCACTATAGGGATACATGAATTTTCATATTTATAGCAGCACAATTCAAATAGCTAAACTATGAACCAGCCTAGGTGTCCCTCAACAGACAAAATGGATTACAAAATTACAGTGTATGCACACCATGGAATTTAACTCAGCCATAAAACAGAACACAATCATGTCATTTGCAGGAAAATGGATGGAACCTGAGAATATTATGCTAAGTGAGATTACACAGTCTCAGAATGTGAATGGTCATATTTTTTCATTCATATATGGAAGCTAGAAGAAAACTAGGAAACAAAGAGGATTTCAGATAAATGAGGAGAAATAGTAGTGGAATGGGAAAGGAGGTTATGGGGAAGGAAGTAGGGATTAGAAAGGGGAGATCTGATGATAGAAACAATTCAAATAATTCTTTGCTCATACATGAAGTTATCTGTATCAAGGTAAATATTATCTATTAGTTTGGGAGGAAAGCAGGGAGGAACATGGAGGGAAAACACAACACAAGTAATGCCATATGCATATATCTTTCTGTCATTCTGAATCTCACTAACAGTATAATTACAATGCACCAGAAAAAAAAAATCCTATCAAACCTGCTGTCTGTATACCTTCAAGATCTGGCCACAGAAGTGTAAGCTTATATCTTACCTACACACACACACACACACACACACACACACACACACACACACACACATACACACACAATCTTTGGGAAACACAAGCATTATGCATTTAATCATCTTAAATTTGAAATTCAGTACTTTAATTTCATAAAGTCAGCCACCCTCATCCCTAAACCACGATGGATCACAGATATTTGTTACTGAGGAATTTTAATACTCTGTGTGAAACCATTGAGGTTACTGAGTTCTAAACCCCTTCTGACACTGTCTCTTTGTCATCTATAGGTACCAAAGCTAAAGATGCAGCCTTCTGGGAATTTATATTGGAGGGGCTCACAGATATGTAACCTGTCCTTCACAACCCTACCTTCCTATGATTATTTTACTTCAAAAAATTTAAAGTATTTTAATATATTTTACTTTTTTGTAATAACTCTTGACTTAATACATGAACACATCATATAGATATGCAAACACATTTTATTTCTTTATATCCTTGTTTTATAAATGTTTTTCTATTTTTAAGATTTTTGTGTTTATTTTTATTTTTTGCTTTTGGAACTTTTTTTGTTAAAAACTAAAACAAAGCATATGCATCAACCTAGGGCCACACAGGGTCAGGATCAATATCACTATCTCCACCTCTACATCTGTCCCACTGGAAAGTCTTTAGGAACAGTTACATGGAGGAGTCTTATCTCCTATGATAACAGTGACTTCTTCAGGAATTCCTCTTGAAGGACCTGCCTGATGCTGTTTTATGTTTGACTTTATATATATGAGTAGAAGGAATAGCCTCTAAAATAACAATAAAAATATACTCTAAGAAATAAATGAGTAACAGACATTTACTAGCATTGTCATGTATTATATATACTGTACATGTATGTGCCATACTTTTGTATGACTGACAGTACAGTAGATTTATCACACCAACATCAATGCAGACATGGGTAATGCCTTCCACATCAATGTCCAATGGCTACCCTGTCACTAATGTCATTAGGTCACAGGAATTCTTTTAGCTCCATTATAATCTCATGGGACTGCCATTGTACATGCAGTCTGTCATATACAGCACAAAATGATATTGTGTTGGAAAAGTGTCAAGCCTGTGGCAAGCAGGCATGAAAAAAAAAATCAGATTTAAGTGGCCCCAGACTTTCGTTTATTATCTTTGAAGAGTCAGCTTAACATATCTGAGGACAACTGGTGTTCACACTTTGACCAGGCACTGAACTCCAGAGGCTACCCTTTTCTAAAGAGGCCATTATCAGGCAAGGAGCTCCAATTATTACACAGTGTTCTATAAACAGGGCCAAGAAAACCTGTATATATTGGTCCCTAGCTTATTTACTTCTTCATAGTAGGCTGAGAACTATTATCTCCAAAGCGGGCCAGTACCAAACTCAATATTTTTTTTTAATATACAATTGTTTTAAACAGCTCAAATAAGCAGACTTTTAGCTATTTAGAGCTTGCCTGCTTTGCCTACCCCCACAAAATCTGGACCCAACATCTGTTAGCCATAGATAAGACAAACACCAGGGCTATAAAAATCTCATGCTGCTGCATCCCTTCAGGGTTCTCTGATCCAGAGACTCCCAGCCATGTTGTTGAGAAATACCACCTAGACATGCAAGCCCCCAGTCTGCTGCCCTGTCTTCTGTGAGGTCTCTTGACCTTCCCTTCTGGATGGTAGTCCCCTTGCATAGCCTCTGGAAGTATTATGCTGAGAGGGACTTTTTCCACATGCAAACCTGTCGAAGTATTATCCAGCTAAAGCTTGTCCTTGTTACTGTCACCTCATAGTCAATTTTTCTTCGGTCAGCCCCCCAAATATCTCAATCTCCATATATGCAGAGACTCAGCTATTTCTTGCTCTGTTGTGCTTCAAAACAAAACATACAGAGTATTGGAATGTGGTCACCTATTGGAGCTCATTGCACATTATACATAGCACAGGAATATCTAAATTCCTAAGTATGACACTCTGTGAGATAATACTCTTGGAGAGACCATGTGAGCTCTTCTTTTTCTAGAATAATCGTGCTATTATATGCACAGCATGTGATACTAGTAGAGTATATGTTCAAGCCCATTTTAAATGACAGAGCAGGTTAGTCTAATAAATCTGAATATTTTCAACATTAGAAATCATGATATTTTGTAGAATGAAGTCCTGAAATAATTTAAAAGTTTTTGCTGCAATCATATAGAATCTTGAGATAATATTTATATTTTATTCTTTACCTATAATCACCTTTTTCTTGATAGATAGCTTTTTCAATATGTATAACATGTGCTTTGTGTTATTGCCCGTATCAGTAGACAATGGATTAGACTTCATTGATCATAGCTATAATTTTCATTATTGGTTTCAACTTTGAGTTAAAGTGATGATATATGTTGTTGAATGCCAATTTAACTTTTGGGTAAAATGGTGTTTGAATTGGCATTTGGAAGCAATGATTCTGCTCGCATCATGCTACACTTTCTTGTCACATATCTAGTTGCTGCTCCATCAGTAGTGATCAAAACACTGCCTTTAACATTTATACGTAGTTCACAAAAGAAATTAACAAAACACACTATAGATATGCAGTGAAAAACAGAATAAAAATTCTCAACCACAGCTCCCACACATACACACAGTATTAACAAGAACAGATCATAACACTCCTATGATCTGCCCATTAATGGCTTCATCCAATTCTTTTTTTTTTTTTTTTGGTATATTATAATCATACACCTTTGTGAGGCACAAGCTGGTAGAGGCATATGTGCACACATCTCTCATTTAACCCTTTCCCAATTCCCACCCCATTCCCTCCCCCTTTCTCTTTCTCATGTTCAGTTTAGTGATTGACTTTGATATGTTGGCTTCATCCAATTCTGAAGTAATATGGAAGTCTTGTTGGATCTCTTGGAATGGCCACAGGATATTAGGGTATTTGTGAGTCCTGTGAAGCCTCACTGTGGATCCTTCTACATGCTCGTCAACCTTTCTTCCTAGTTTCTGCAAAGATAATTGGGCCCATGAACAAGGTGTCTGTTATAGATAGATATAGAATTGCCCCTTGAAGAGCTCATAAATTGATGTTTGGCGTTGATGTAATTGAGTTATGAGGGTTGTAATCCCAGCAGTGGATACAGCCCATGTGTTCTCCCTCTTTGCTTCTTGTTGCCATGCCCTGAGATCTGTGGTCCCCAGCCTCACCTGGACTGAACCCAAAACCAGAAGAAAATAAATCTTCTTTCCTCTAAGTTGTGGTCAATTTCTTAGATTAGAGTTGTAAGAATGCTGACCAGAACAGTGACATTGTGGCAGGAAAGAATATAATTTTTATGCTCAGTAACACGGTCTCCTCATTAAGGATGAATGAACAATGACATGAGATGAGTATCCAACCTACCAATATCTGAAATCAACAAAAAATTACCAATAAAATTTCATATCCTAGGTAGCTTTCCAGCCACTTGCTGCAGGTTTTTGCATTTACCCTGTCCATCAGAAAGGCTGCAGAAGTTATTCCTCATTATGAAACAGGCTTTTAATCTATTATATAGATGTGACTTTCCTATGAACAAAATATCCCTGTCCATCATATGTGGATATACACAATGACATGGCATCTCATTCAACATTGCTTCTGATCAACTAGTTTCTTTTGTAACAAAAAAGTAAATCAATGTCTGGCTTCACATTTTTAGGATTGACTGGTTTATCATGGACTCCAGCATCCATAAACAACTGGCTTAATACAACAGGGGAATATTTTATTGAAGCCTTGGTTATGGTGCCAACTGTAGCATTCTACCTTCTGGGATTCTTACAATTGGCAAAACATGCTTCAAGCCAGTGACCAATGTCAGGTGCTATTTTTCCCAATAATATGTAGATCCTTGAATAAGGACAGGTGCTAGAGATGACTCATCTCAATATTTACTCTGCTCATTACATCTCAAAAAAAAATCACTTGATTCCTCTCACTTTAACTTTGGGCTCTTACCTTATATACTAATGGAAGAATACTCCAGAAGTGTATTCAATACAATATAGAAAAGACCACTTGGGACTCGGGCCCTTTTGGGATAAGAATTTTGGTTATCTGACTGGGTGAAAAGTCATTATTACCTAAAGTGTTATCTAAAGGCAATGGGAACACATTTCCTTTTTGATATTATATATTACTAATTACATATATTTATATAATCCATATACATACATACATACAACTCTGATCTGAATATGTCTCCTAAAAATTCATATGTTGAGATCCTAACCCCGAAGGTGATGGTATTGAGAGGGGCCATTGAAAAGTGATCAGGTTATGAGAACAGATCTCTTATAGATGGCATTAATGCCATTATGAGAGGGGGCTGGAGGGAGTTTATTCATTCTTTCCTCCATGTCAAGACTCAGAGAAAAGATGGCTGTCTAAGAACCAGTAAGAAGGCCTTTACCAGGCACCAAATTTGCCATAACTTTGATCTTGGACTTCCCAGCTTCCAGAACCAGGAGAAGTACGTTTCTATTGTTGTTCTGAAAAGACTAAGATAAAGCTGGGTGTGGTGGCACACACTTGTAATGACAGCATTTGGGGAGGCTGAGACCAGAGGATCCAGGTTCGCGGCCAGCCTCAGCTACCTAGTGAGACATTCCGCATCTTAGTGAGACCCTGTTTCAAAATAAAGAATAATAAAAAAAAAGAGGGCTAGGGGTATAGCTCAGAGGTAGAATGCCCCTGAGTTCAATCCCCAGTACCGCAAAAAAAAAAAAAAAGACTAAGATACATATGCATGTATGTTATGTTTACATAGGTGTTTTTATGGAGTCCTTTCCCTTCACTATTTTGATAGAAAATGTGTTGATTGTTTTCCATATAGCATAGTCCTAAACTAATTTGATATATTGAGGTAAAATTGAGCTTTCACATGAGTATGCAAATGTACTTAAATTTATAGAGTATTGAACAGGAAAAAAATCATAAGCCATAGAGGGCTAGAATAACTACAACTCTCCTTTTTTGTGGAGAGACTATGTGTGTCTTTATTTGTATGAAGGGTAGTCTTCTCATACTCTGGTAAAGTACATGTTGTTACCATTGTTAGGTAGAAATATGTTTAAGGATAATGCATTTATCCAAATGAATGAATTTGCCAGGTAAAGTCTACTGATGTCTTTCTGATGTCTCCCATGTCATATAGGTTTGATGTCTGAAAACTATATATTCTGAGACTACCTTTCCAACAAAGTTTTGGTTTTCATTCTTCTGGTAAAAACCTCTTGCATAAAATATGGAAGATGAAATAAAAGCTAACCCCTTATTGTTCCTGACATGGGCAGACAGGCAGTCACATGTGCTTTAGCAGAAAGCAGACATGGATCTTTCGGTGGCTGAAAGGCGTTTTGGACATCATCCACTTTGCTGCTTTGGCATCTGTCATCATTGGTGGTGGTATCTTACAATTTCTGCAACTGTCTATTTTCCTAAGAGTGTAGACAGCTTTCTTTAGCATTGTAGTGGACTGAGTTATATCCCCTCCAAATTTATGTGCTGAAGCCTCAACATTCAGATGTGACTCTATTTCTACCTAGGAACTTTAAAGAGGTCATTAAGTTCAAATTAAGCTGTTAGGCTTACTCTAAATGCAATCTGACTGGTGTCGTTATAAGAAGGAGAGATTAGGATATACAGAGAAATACCACATGCATGAAGAAAAGCCCATGTTGAGAACACAGGAAGATATCAGCCACTTGCAAGACCAAGAGAAAGGCCTCAGAAGAAACCAAACCTGATGACTCCTTGACCTTGGACTTTTCGCTGCCAGAATTAGTAGAAAATAAATTTGTGCTGTTTAAACTACCCAATCTGTGATATTTTGTTATAGTAGCCCTAGAAGACTAATATAACCCTCATCCTATATAAGTTCCAAAGATTTTATTAGCCTCCTACTTCTTGAATTAAATTTTTTCCTTCTTGAAATATTTACAGTGGTTCCTCTCTTATTGATCAAAACAATTACGATATAATGTTAACAATTATAATTTAAAATAGTAACTGAAACAAATAACAAAACACTAAATATTATGTATTAGCAATATAAAATGTTACACACTATATTCCTTTTTTGTTTGTTTTTGTGGTACCAGGGATTGAACCCAGGGGCACTCTGCCTCTGAGCTACATCCCCAGCTCTATTTTTGTTTTTATGTTAAAACATGGTCTAAATTGTTGAGGTTCTCATTAAGTAGCTGAGGCTGGCCATGAACATGTAATTCTCCTGTCTCAGCCTCCCAAGGCCTGGGATTACAGGAATGGGCCACCATGCCTGGCACTATATTCTATTATAAGAACCTTATTCTAAGTCAGTGAATGAACATCATGTCTTCAGGGAATGTATAACCTTCATGTTCCTATTGCTATTAGGTCATAGTAGGACAAAACTAGATTTTTGAGAAATTTATATAATTTATTTTCCATTATACTTTCTTGAAATGTGTGTCATTAAAATGTATTACCTGCTTTCCTCTCCAACTGTCAAATCACTGAAGAACAGTTGATATATTGGTAATAATAATAAGCAGTCAGTGATAAGTGGAGTGTATGTTGGAAAGTCTCTGGCATATCTTTCAGTCTTCAGTCTTTGATATTTGACCATGTTTATAACTTGTGATGTATGACATCTAGCTATCAAATATATTTTTGTTCAAAATGGATTAATTGAAAAAATTCAGAATTTTAATTAAAAAAAAAAAAATATATATATATAGTGTGTGTGTGTGTGTGTGTGTGTGTATGTGTGTGTGTGTGTGTGTGTGTGTGTGTGTGTTTTGCTGGGATTGAATCCAGGGACCTTCTACCTCTGAGCCACACCCCAGATTTCTTTCGGTGATTATTTCTTAATTTTTTTTCTCTTTTCTCCCTCTCTCTCTCCTCTCCTTTTGGTATTCCCATTTCATGTATGTTGGTGTGCTTAGTGGAATTCTACATTTCTCTGAGGCTTTCTTAATTTCCTCTTCTTTCTTTTATTTAGACTGAATAATCTCTATCCATCTAACATAACATTCTTTCTTTTGTCAATTCTATTGTTGAGCTCCTCCAAGGATTTATCTCAGTTATTTTGCTTTCAACTCCAAAATATCAGTTTGTGTCTGTCTTATAATTTCTCTTTACTGATATTTTCTATTTGATGAAACATTTTGGTATACCTTCTTTTACTTGAAGAGCTTTATTTCCTTAAATTATTTTTAATTGGATGCTTTGTAATTTTACATCATATTGAGATATAGGGCGTTAGAAAAATACATGCCCACACTCTTGTTGCCCTCCCCACCAGGTCACCCCCACCCTCACTCTGCAAGTCCTTGAGATTGGAATTGGCAATTCTTGTATATGTTCATAGCATTATTTCTATTATTGCCTTCTTTATTACTTCATCCCCCCCTCCCTTCCCTGATCATTCTTGGTCATTCCCCTGGAGTCTCTGCTCATCTATTGGATATTTCCCTTATTGCCAAATACCCTTCTAGTTTCCACATATAAGAGAACATATATATGCTTGTTTTTTGGGATTGAGTCTACTCACAGCATAATATTCTTGAGTTCCATCCATTTTCCTGTAAATGATGTGACTTTACTCTTCTTCATGGCAGATTAAATTCCATTATGTATATATACCACAGTTTTGTGATTCATTCATTCTGCTGATGTTTTTTTAGTTTTAAAAATAAATTGATGTTAATTGTCTTGAAGTCTTTATCTTCTAGCTCTGATGTCTGAGCCCTCTGATTGGTAGTTTCTATTGCTTATTTTTTTCACATGTATGGGTCATACTTTCCTGTTTCTTTTCATATTCCTAACTTTTTATTGAAAACTGGATATTTTACATAAACACCTCTATATACATACAGAAGTATTTCTTCCTGCTCTGGGATTGTTGTTTGTTTATACATTTAGGGATTTTGCTGGACTACATCAAAGAAGTCTACTTCTCCTTCGACTTGTAGCCTCTGATGTTATTCTTCAGATGATACTATGCCAAACATGTACACAGACACCCTGGGATGACAGTGGTTTTAGAAGTGCTCTCTTAGTCTCCTTTTCCAATCTCAGTGCTAAGATTCTAGCTGGTCTCTCTCTATTGTTATTATATCAAGGTGTTATAGCCTCCACTACTTGCTGGCTGCTCATCTTATTATTTTTGACAAAGCCCTTGGGAACAAATGGCTCCACAGTCTGGACCAATTAAATATGGGTCCCTTGGTACTGGTTGTATTTAAATCTATTCTTTAGACCTAGGACTGTCACCAGACATGTTTCTCTTAGCTGACTCTTTCTATAACTCTATATTAATCCTTTAGTTGTTCTACATTTGAGCTTGTTTCTAGCATGGAGCTGGCAATCTCTCAATTAATTAACATCAAAATGTCCATTATTTCATATCACTCTTTACTCCCACTTTGTTTCAAATAAAATCAGTTACCTTTGGGGTAGCCATAAAAATGTCTGCTCTGGTGGTGTGCCTCTCCCACGAATAAAATCTCTCTGCCACTGCTCCAGAGCTGGGGATGACAATAGTGGCAAACTTCTCTCAGAGTGACACCTCTATTTCATGAGCAGGGTGCTGGGCAGGGGCACTATTCAATGGTCTTCTCAAATTGCCTCTTCTGTCATGGAAACTGTCCAAAAGTAAGCTTGGATAGAATGATAGGGGTCCATTGCTCTTGGCCTACTTGGTGTAGAGAGTAGAACTTCTATGCATTTGCAGGTTTAGTGGATGAAGGAATCCAGGTACTTCTCCACCACTCTTGCCTGGAAAAGAGGTCTGCTGCATGGAAATGGGAGTGATGAGTATCACCATCTTATTTCCTCCTAGCCTGAGAAAAATCATCCTTCCAGGCTGGTTTATGAGGGGCATACAGAATCTTATGGTTTCGGCAGCAACTGCCTAGAGTAGAAATTTTCTTCCATTCAGTTGGGGCTGGGGAGTAGGTCAAGATGCACAAGTCACATATTCTCACTCTTCTTACCAATATTTATTTTATTAGATTTTCCAGAATAAGCATTTTTTTCTGTTTTCTGTCTGCCATTAGGAAAATTTTGGAGACTTTAAAGGAAATACCCCTACACACACATACACACACACACACACACACACACACACACACACACTTACACATTTTTACAGTTATGGCTGATGCACTGTGGAGAAAATTCATGAAGATGGAGGAAACTCACACTACTATTCCAAATATGCCTCATCAGAGTTAGTCTGTCTTATTTCACAATAATTCTTGTTTAATAAGTGAGAAAGAGCCAAGCTTAGTGGTGTACACTTATAATTCCAGTACTTGGGAGGCTAAGATAGGAGGATCGAAAGTTCACAGCCAGCCTCAGTTACTTAGTGAGGCCCTCCACAACTTAGTGAGACTCTGTTTCAAAATAAAGAATAAGAAATTGGGCTGGGGATGTAGCTTGGAGGTAGAATGTCCCTGTGTTCAATCCCCAGTACCACAAAATTAATTAATTAAAAATGAGAAAGACTTGCTCTTCTTTTTAAAGACAAAGAATTAAATATTCAGAAATAAAACTACCTACTCTACATTTCTTGTAGGAAAGATACGATATCTGTATCTTGTATTAGAAAAGATCTCTCTTGCTTCACAGCAGAATAAAACAGATGAGACATTTTAATCCATCCCAAATTAGTAACTGAATAAATAAGACCCCAAGTGGTTGTACCTTTATATAAAATGCAGGTTGACTAGCCTCATGCATATTTTTCTGAAGGAAAGCAGCTGAGTAAAAGATAAACTCCACCCTCCAGAGAGCATTTAGGGAAAACTAGAGCCTCAGGATGTGGATGACAATCTCCCCCATTTGCTTCTAATGATAGGAAGCTGATCTCAAGCAAAATTGCCATGACCATTTGGATATCCAATGTGGAGTGTTTTACATTTTCCAATCAGGTGGCTAGGGTCCCAAAATTTGTGAACAACAGACTTATTCAGTAACAGGAACCAGAAAATAGATGGGACAGGGATTAAATCCTAATGCTGCTGCGTTTCCTCATACATTTGCTCAGAGCAACGCATTAGGACTAGACTAAGTAAAGCTGTGCTTCCAACAGAATCCTGTTTGTCTAAGAAGGAAAAAATAAGGACGTAAATAGGAAAGACCTCAGGCAACCCAAGTACATATTATATTTCTCATAGGGAAGACCACAAAGATTTAGCTAAGCTCTTTAACAAGGTGATCACTTTTCTTTTCCATTAGAATTTTTGAGAAAGGGGGTGGAAAATATTCAGAGAGAAAGAAAGACAATGCCCCTTATGTGGCTTCACAAGGGGGAGAGAGTCACAGAACCACGTTTTTGAAATGCATATGTGTGGAGGATTAGGAGAGGGACAAGGACTCTCAGAAGTGAAACCTAAGCTGGAACAGCTGGGTGGCAATGAGGGGACTGGTCTTTAACAACTGCAACAAGGAGAATATTTCAGAAATAGGTAGATTTAAAATAAATTATAAGAAGCTTTCTATAAAATGCACTGCTGAAGAACCTGTGTTTGACTGAATTCGTTAAATCCACTCATGAAAAAAGAAATTCCACTAGTTATTTGATCAGCAATAAATTCATATATCAATTAAGAAATTGGAAGTATTAGTCAGGTACTGAAGAGCTGGCAAGGAGAAATGGGAATAATGAAACAAAGCCAAGATAATAACTGCAGGAAGCAGCTGCTATCCCTAAGTCTGCCTGTCCCGTGAAGGAGGGTTTTGGGGACTGTCAGATTTAGACATCTGAAGGGGGGAAGGGGAGCTCAGGGATCTGACTAGAGCTTGGGCCCAGCTGAGAAGGACATTGCTCAGTTTGGGCTAGCACCTTACATCAATGGAGCTGACTCTAAGAATGCCAGAAGAACCTCAAAACTGGGATGAGCCATTTTTGGAAATAGGGGATGAAGCATTGATGGGGTGACACTGAAAGGATTAGCAAGCAGATAGGAAGAATGCATTCTCTCCTTCCTGCTTGTTATCTTTTAGCTTTCCTCCCATGCCCAAGTAGAAGTGAAATTTAACAGGGCCAGATGACAATGGAAGAATGCAATTTGTGAAGTATCAGCTCCAGCATCACAAAGCCAACTAGAGAACATGGGTTGAAAGTGAGGGATGATGATTGCTTGATCACTGATCTACTCTTCTTACTGGACCTATGGTAATGGTGATTAATTTTCCAAATTTTTTCTTATGGAATCAAATTTGTGTCCTTCAAGGATGTGTTAATGGTCAGACAAGTCTCAAGATAGCTAGCCATTCAAATTTTAAAGACAAGTTAACACCCTATCACCCACAGCCTTACATGACTAAGGCACAAAAACTCCTATGATATACTTAATATGATATGATCAGATACCATTATTCCTTCTCAGTGCCATTATATAATGACTTACCTGGAATGTCACCTAACCAAATGCAATGCTGGTTTCTTCTCTTAAGAGTAGTCTTCTTCTCTCACAGGGTTTGTGGTACCAGGTAATTCAACTAAACAAAATGCAAGAGGACTTGAATATGAGGGTTAGTGGACCCTTTCTCACTAAAGTCCTAGTGTGTAGCTATAAATGCTTACCACAAACTACACCTTGGCCCTGGGATTTTTGTCCTATATCAGGGTTTACCAAAGTACAGGATAGACAACTGGTGATTTACAGGAATATATTTAGTAGTGGCAAGATGTACATCAGCCTCACTCACTGGGTGTGGCTAGAGCCTCAGAAGGTATGGTGCAGTGTCAGGACGATCTTGGCAGTCTATACGTTCCTTCCTTGTTTCTCTTCTACTGTCTACTTCCTTCTCCTGCTAAATTTTAGCCACCCTGGATTTATTTCTTGCTGCTACCCTGGCCCCTGCCTATTCCTCAAGTCTTATTTCAGTAGCCCCTCTTTGACTCCATTGCCTTAATTTCTTCAACTTGGGCCTTCCAGTGCTCCTTTGCACTCCCTATCAGTCCATTCTTTCCCAAACAACTACCCTACACATTCTTGATACTCCCATTTCCCCACCCCTATTCCATGTGAGTTCACCCCACTTCAACATCTCTGCTTTCAGAATCCCATTCTTGGCTGTAATGCAGCAACTACTGATCTCAGATGCGCTGTCCTCTAATCTTCTCTCTTCTTTTTCTTGTCCATGATGCAATTCTCCTTCCCAAGTTGTCTTTTCTAGGGGTTGACCAGGTGACTTAGATCCAGCTGCTTCTTTACTTATGGCTGTTATCATCTTCCTCTTGTGTCTGAGTCCTTGGGATCTGGATAGCCAGCCCAGACCACTGATCTCTACTCAACTTAAACATCTTAAATTTCAGGCCATTCATTCTGAGAGCAGTTCTTTCAATTGGGGCTGAGGTCTTCCCTACTTTTGCACTGAGTTTCTAAAAATATTAACTCAGTTTCATTAAGAATAAAAATTCAACTAAAATTATTAAATAAATGAGAAGTGAAGGTATATACAAAAGTTTATGTTTGGAACACATTTTCACTGACAGTCTTCAGATAATTAAAAGGAGGTGGGTTTAATCCAATTGGGTCCTTTGCAAGAACATAAGCAAAATGTCCATCAGGGGATTTTTATCTGGTCTCAGCTGACAAGGGAATTGCTTCGAAGCCCAATTATTTTCAACATTGACTTCCTCAAAGGCTGCCAAACTCAGGGTCTGGCTTCTTGCTGCACAGTTCTCTTTTCATGGTAGCTTACACACTGAGGTTGCTTCCTTAAAGCCAATGAGTAAGGAGGAGTAAAAGTCTCCTCTCAAGACAGACATTATAATCTTATATAATCTGATCACATACATTCTGAAAGCTTTGCCCAACTCCATATGTCTAGAAGGAAACCACTCCTGCACACACACAAGGAAAGAGAACCACACTAGTGCATGAACACTAGCACTGGGGTCCTGGGAGCCACCCTAGAATCTGCCTACCACAAACATCTATCCTGAGAAAAGCCATGCACATTTCCTCTGTTGGTACTACTAGGGATACTTGGAACTGTGTGTCTCATAGATTCTAATGTCAATTCATTCAGAAGAGTTATAAAGCATTGGGCTGATATAGACGGGAAGAGAGCTGTATTCCAGTTGCCATCATCCGAGAATTCCTAGTTCTACCAACTTTCTTCATGAAACATTCATTCTCTATCCTCTGCTGCCTCCAATTTAGATCAGTCCACAAACAGATTTGAATCAGGTCACTAAAACAGCCTCCTTTTCAGCATCAGTTGAGATGATCATGTGATTTTTGTCTTTGATTCTGTTTATGTGGTGAATTACATGGATTGTTTTTCTTATATTGAACCAGCCTTGCATCCCTGGGATGAACCCGATTTGGTCATGGTGTATAATTTTCTTGATGTGGTTTTGAATGCGCATTGCTAATATCTTGTTTAGCAATTTTGCATCTAAGTTCATCAATAATATAGGCCTATAGTTTTCTTTTCTTGAGCTATCTTTATTTGGCTTTGTTATTAATGTGATAACAGAATGTGATTCACAGAATGTGTTTGGGAGGGTCCCTTTTTTTTCTATTTCACGGAATAATTCGAGGAGTATTGGGATTAGCTCTTCTATAAATGTTTTATAAAATTCACTTGGAAAACCATCTGGCCCTGGGCTTTTGTTTGATGGTAAACTCTTCATTGCTGTTTCTATCTCTTTTGCTAAGTTTTCTATATCTTCTTGACTCAATTTAGGAAGGTTATATGTGTCTAGAAATTTTTCAATTTCTTCTAGATTTTCCATTTTGTTGGAGTATAGTTTTTCAAAGTAGTTTCTGACGATCCTCTGTATTTCCACACTGTCAATGGTAATATCCTCCTTTTCATCTCTTATTTTGGTAATTTGACTTGATTCTTTCTTTCTTTTGGTGATATTGGTTAATGGTTTATCTATCTTGTTTATTTTTTCAAGAAACTAGCTTTTGGTTTTCTTGATTTTCTGTTTTTTTTTTTTAATTTTCTACTTAATTAATTTCTGTTCTGATTTTAATAATTTCCTGCTTTCTACTGGCTTTGGGGTTAGATTGTTCTTGTTTTTCAAGGGCTTTGAGCTGTGTCATTAGATTATTTATTTGGTGATTTTCTGTTCTTCTTATGTGGGCACTCAGTGCTATAAATTCTGTGCAGCAAAGGAAATCATCAAGAACCTCAACATAGAGCCCACAGAGTAGGAGAAAATTTTTGTCAGCTACTCTTCTGATAGAGGACTAATATCTAGGATATACAGAGAAGTCAAGAAACTCACAGCTAAGAAAACAAATAACCCAATCAAAAAATGGGCAAAGGATCTAGACACCTCACAAAAGAAGAAATACAAATGGCCAATAAATGTATGAGGAAATGTTCAACATCATTAGCAATCAGAGAGATGCAAATCAAAACTACCTTGAGATTTCACCTAACTCCAATCAGAAGGGCAATCATAAAAAACACGAACAACAACAAATGCTGGTGAGAGTGTGGAGAAGTGAGAACCCTAACACATTGTAGGTGAACTAGCTTGGGACAGTAGGTGTCATTCTTTTCAGGTCTATTCATGATGAGGACTGTGAAGTTTCCTAAACAAAACCTGAACATCCCTTTCAGAAGAAGTAGCATGGATAACTAATAGGGGGAAAAAAACCTCACAGAATATAAGCACATTCACCCACAGAATTATGTATGTAATACATATTTGTGAAGTGGATGAATAGGCATTGGACCTGGTATAGAACTGAGTGGAGTTTTCCACATAGCAGTTATATAGGAAGGTCTGGAAATGGATATCAGGATATCCATTTATATATTTTATTAATTTCTAGATATAAGTCACACTGTACCTATTGTCCAAAATGTCCATGTTTACTCAAGGCAGGACAGTGAATTACTTAAGGGAATAACATGAAGTTAGGCTGTGTGATTTCAAGTCATGACTTCAGTACTTAATAACAACATGGTCTTGGGAAATCACTGACCTTCTCTGGGATTCAGTGTTCTTGGCTTCCAAAAGAGAGACAGTCATGATACTTTCATAATACAGTTGTTGTAAAGACTAAGTGGCCTAGAGCAATGCTTGGTACGTAGTAAGGGGTATGTATGTGTCCACATATCAACATATATTTTGTCCAAAATAAAGAATCCTAGAATTTTTAAATATATATACTGAGCCATGACCAACCTAACAATGAGTGATGAGATTCTGGAACAAACCATGACAAACTCAGACAGCTCTGCTGAAAGAATTCTGCTTTCATGAGACTTATTTCTGTTTGTGCTATATCTTACAATATGTAAATGTATGTGAGTAGATTATATAAAAGTAGTGGACTCCCATCAACAATGTTATGCAGGAAAACACTGTACTCTTAGATTTCACAATGTTAAGTTTACCACTCAAAAGATAAATATTGACACCCACTGCAGACACATTTCAGAAATACTTTTATTTTGTTTAAATGCTCAGAGTACATTGGTTTCTTTGATGTGATAAGCCAAGGTTAGGTTGCAGTAGAAACCATTACTAGTAAAAAGTAATCTCTGTGGAATTCACATTCTCTTTAGCAATATTCTACAAAAGTAAGTGGCATTTCACTGGAACTTCTGGACCTTTGCAAACTTAAGAAATTTCAGTTGCTTATTTGGTAAGTACAATAATCCCTTGGTGTACATGGGAGATTGGTTCCAGGACCCCCCTGCATATATCAAAATGCGGAAATGATTAAGTCCCTTATATAAAATGTATTTTCATACAACTTATGCATATTGTCCCATATACTTTAAATCATCTCTAAATTACTTATAATACATAATACAGTGTAAATACTATGCAATTCATTATTATACTACATGGTTTCGGGAATAATGATAAAAAAAGATCTATACATGTTCAGTGTGGCCACATTTATTTTACCAGAAACTATTGACCCATGGCTGGTTGAATCAACAAATGAGGAATCCATGGATACAGAGGGCCAACTGTACTTAATTGACAGTGCAATCATTGTTCTATACTTTCTGATTTATATCTCATTTCAAAGGTAGATACTTTTCGTCTGATTTAATGAGTAGCATTAGAGATCAATTTTGAAGAAATGGTTATAATTAATATGTGAATGTTTGTACTAGTGCACATTGTTTTCTAACTTTTTTGTAATTCACAACAGAAAACTTTTGTCAAACAGAATCTGATTTGGCATCCCCATATATATATATATTTTTAAATGCATTTTTTAAATTTATTTATTTATTTTTTAGCATGGATTTTTATACATTTCTTGGGTACAACAGGGTTAATTACACATTTTTGTTGGGTACAAGCTAGTACAGGTAAAGACATCCATGCACATATTTCTCATTAACCCTTCCCCAATTCCCACCCACCCTCCCCCTATCTCCTGGTCAGTTTAGTGATTGACTTTGATGTG
>PVLC010016879.1:0-25873 GCA_004027655.1 Graphiurus murinus
AAACAATTAGAAAAAATTCTTGAGACAATCAAGAAATTCAAACATAAACCTGTTCAATTATCTTAGATTTCAAATGACCTTTGGTTACTTTTTAAATGTTTACCATACAGCAGAGTTTACAAATAAAATAATATAATTCTTTAGATTTGCTTTAAATGTTCATGGGAAGAGGAAGAGAAGGAGGAGAAGGAGGAAGAGGAGGAGGAGGAGGAGGAGGAGGAGGAGGGAGAAGAAAAACAAAAATACATGAAATGAGCTAGGAAATACTAGTAATTTTTGAAACTGGGTAATGGACACGGATTTATTATAATATTGTCTACTTTCATATTGAGGTAAAATGTTCCATAAGAGCCGAATGCTTGTAATCCCAGCATTCAGGGGGCTGAGACCGGAGGATTGAAGCCAGCCTCAGCTACCTAGTGAGGCACTCCACAACTTAGCGAGACTCGTTTTCAAAATAAAATAATAAAAAATAGGGCTGGGGGTATAGCTCGGAGGTAGAATGCCCCTGAGTTCAATCCCCAATACCGAAAAAAAAAAAAAAATGTTCCATAAGGAAAATCTTTTTTTAAATATGTATCTTTGAAAATTTTATTAAAATCAGAGTATGTTTTTAGAAAGAGAATTATGATGTCAAGAACATGAACTTCTTTGAGGTTCTTAAAAAGTATTTTAAAAGTCGGGTGTGGTGGTGCACACTTGTAATCCCAGTACTTGGGAAGATGAGACCGGAGGATCCGAGTTTGAGGCCAGCCTCAGCTACTTAGTGAGGCCCTCTGCAACTTAGTGAGACTCTGTTTCAAACTAAAGAATAAAAAAAAAAAAAAAAATAGGGCTGGGGGTGTAGCTTGGAGGTAAAATGTCCCTGGGTTCAATCCCCAGTACTGCAAAAAAAAAAGTATTTTAAAAACACTCTCCAGAAAGCTTGTACCAGACTATGGTCCCAGAAATATATACGAGTCTTTTTCACCACGCTATATATTTTGAAACATTCATTTTATTTTGGTAGAGAAATACTTTCTTGCTTTAATTAGTATTTTCCATATAAAATTAATTGAAATTTTTTATTATATTCTTAATTTACTTTTAATTAGAGTTTTACTACTTTTTGTTGTCAATTTATAAGGGCTTTTTATATATTAAAAACAGCAACATTCTTTTATCTGATGCCAAATACTTTCCCATTTGTTTTTCGATTTTTATTTTGTTCATAATGTTACAAATATTTAGATGTAATTTTTTTATATAATATATCTGTAAACATTTATTCTTTCGTTTACTGCCATTGTACTTAAAAAGTGCTACCCACTCCTAGCCAGGCGTGGTGGTTCATATCTGTAATCCCAGTACTTGGGAGGCTGAAGCAGAAGGATCCTAGGTTCAAGGCCAGCTTCAACAACTTAGCTAGACCCTCAGCAACTTTGTGAGACTGATTCAAAATAAAATAGGGCTGGGAGTATACCTCAGAGGTAGAATGTCCCTGGGTTCAACCTCCAGTACTCCCCCAAAAGTGCTAACCACTTCTAATATGAGGTATATATTCATGTTCTTATAGTTTTCTAATGACTGGCTTTTTACTTTTACATTTTAATCTATCTGGAAAACAAAGGGATGAGACTATGACTGCATGGACAATAGATTGATTTCAAGGTATATCATCTGCAGCATCCAACAGTTTGTTGTTATCTATACAAAAGCTGTGTATTCTCCAAGAAAGAGCAAAGACTCTGGAGTCAGTGTACGAAGATTCAAAATCTAGTTGTTTATTTACTGATTGTGCATTTTTGGACAAAGCATGTAATTTCTCTGATCTGTCTCCTCCACTACAAAATGGAGGTAATAATGTCCATGTCATGGAATTCTTGTAAGGTGTCAATGTAGGGGAAAGGTAGCTGAGAAATCCTTATAAGGTATAAAACAGTGTGTTGTTTTTCTTTTGATTTTTTTAATAGAAACACTGATAATGCCTTTGATACTACAGGGTAGGAGAAAAAGGGTAGCAAATTCACTGGGAAGACACTGGAGATGTTTACCATGTCTTTTTCAGTAATCCCTACAGTAAAGATGTTTACTTTTAAGGTAAATGGGTGTTAGATAACCTGCCAGCAACAATGAAAGGCATTTATTTATTTATTTTTATTTTTTAGGTACTGAGGATTGAAGTCAGGGGCATTATACCTCTGAGCTACACCCCCAATCCTAGTTTTTGTTCTTTATTTTGAAACAGGGTCTCACTAAGTGGCGGAGTGCCTCACTAAGTAGCTGAGGCTGGCCGCGAATCCGGATCCTCTGGTCTCAGCCTCCCAAATACTGGGATTAGAAGCGTATGCCACCATGCTCAGCTTTGAAAGGCATTTAAAAACACATAGCAGATCTTCTTTAAACTCATGAGAGCTCTACATCATTATGGAATTATATTCTTTCACAATCAACTTTAATTTTGTGTGTTCAATTTGACTGAAGCTTGGAATAGACTAAAGTCGGACTCTATTGGTTTGTGACTTTTGCCAATAGCTAACTTGGATTCACCTGTGTGATAAGGAACTGTGAGTAGAAAGGACAAAATCCTCACCAGAATCATAAGCAAATAAGGCAAATACGGTATTAGAGTCATACTTAAAAGCACTTTCAACAAATGAGCTTTTTATTAACTCAACTTTGTTAAATTCCAACATATCTGTGGGTCCCGGGCAGATAGTATCAGAAGTTGTAATCTGTGCCTTAAAAAGATGTAAGGAGCACATAGTAGGGCAGCAAGGAGGATGAAATACACTGAGGACCTGGGGAAACAGTCAAGCCTCCTGTGATAATTTGGAGTGCTTTTTTCATTTATTTTATTTATTTATTTTTGTTCTGAGGATTTTTTTTTTTTTTTCGGTACAGGGGATTGAACTCAGGGGCATTCTACCTCCGAGCTATACCCCCCAGCCCTATTTTTTTTATTCTTGATTTTGAAACCGAGTCTCACTAAATTGTGGAGTGCCTCACTAGGTAGCTGAGGCTGGCCGCGAACCTGGATCCTCCGGTCTCAGCCTCCCGAATGCTGGGATTACAAGCGTGAGCCACCATGCCCGGCTTGTTTTTGTTTTTGTTTTTGTTTTTAATTTTGAAACAGAGTCCACTAAGTTGCTAAGTTGCTATCCTCAAATCTGAGTCCTCCATCTCAGCCTCTCAAGTACTGGGATTCTACAGGCATGCCCCACTGCACTAAGAGAACTTGTTCTCCATCCTCTGCCTTAACAACTCTGCGGATTCTGCATCTGACTGTCCTGTTCTAATTTTATTCAGCTGGCTTCTCTTTTCGCCTACCGGAGAAGGCACTGGGTCATTGCTAGCTCCCAAACTTCTGTAACCTCATCTGTGCCTGGTTCCATCCTCTGTGGCTACAAGTTGAAGCATCTGGAACACGACCAGGAGCAAACTTTCAATAAATATATGTGATGAATCAAACTGAATTTCCAGTGAATATCAGGGAAAAAAAAATGCTACTCAACAAAGTGAAAGGTGGCAGCCTCAAAATGAGTTCATGTGGCCTCAGCCAGTGAATTACATCAAGGATGAGTTCCAATGGAATGGACTCCGGAACACTCACTTGCCTTCTCAGACCAGAGAGGAGAGGTTTAAGAAGAACATATGCTAAAATGAAGCAGGTACAAGCAATCCCTCAACCTAGTTTGGTTTCTTTAGCTTTTAATAATGAGGCATTTATTACTCTTAAACCGAGAGCAATTAAAAGGGGAGAAAAGTTTTTTTATAAAAAATGTATTATTTAGCCCGGCATGGTGATGCATGCCTGAAATCCCAGTACTTTGGAGGCTAAGACAAAAGGATCACAGGTTCAAGGTCAGCCTCAACAATTTAGCAAGACCCTCAGCAACTTAGGAAGACTCTGTTTCAACATAAAAAGGGCTCAAGGTATCACACTCAGAGGTAGAATGCTCCTGGGTTCAATACTATATACACACATGCATATATACATACTGTATATAAATATATGTATTTATATATGTAAATTTAGATTGAGCTATCATGAAAAAACCAAATCCATGTAACATCTTGCACTTAAATTTAATTCATTCAGTATTCCCTATTGATCTAACTGTATATGTAAGAATGTGTTGAATGTAAACAAAACCGTCATGTGTCCCATCCCCTAAAAACAAGTATAAACCCAAGCCCCAAACTGACGACAGTCCAAATAAATAAAGCCATACCTTTTTTCTTATGTACTCCGGTCCTGAAATTAGACATGCTACTTAATCAATTTTTCTTTGAATTCTCAAACTCCTAAGTGCCTAGCATGTGGTAAGCATAACGAGGCACTTATCCATAAATTTTCTCATCTAAACCATATAACCCTGGGAAGTTGATACCAACAGATTAAATTCACCAAAGAACACAAGACTGAGAGAGCTCAAACCGCTTTACTGAGCAGAACTGGAATTTTAACCTGGGTCCTCTAAGATCTTTCCATAGTTTGGCCTTCCCTTCCTAACTTCCTGGCTAAGTTCAGTTAGTAACAACCAAACACACAAGGAGGAAATATCGTTATAGTATTTACTTTAAGATATAAGATACTGTTTCTCTCATATTTAAAATTAGATTATAATTTTAAGGAGGAGAAGGAGGAGGAGGAGGAGGAAGGGGAGGAGGAGAGAAGGCGAGGGCGGAGGGGAGGACGAGAAGTCATTGTCAAAACCCAGCCATTCATTCTTACCACCATGTGAGAGCAGAGGAGATGCAAAAGTCAAGTAAAGCCCAAGCCTGGACTCTGAAAATGGACAGACAGTCCTGGGAACAGTTTCTACCTCTGCCCATATTTTCAGTCTGTGTGACTCTGGGCAAGTTGCTTCACCTCTCAGAACCTCGGTTTCTCCCACAGAGTATGCCAATAATCAGAATTCCTGAGTCCCTCCATGCTTCTGACCTGCCAATACTGTGAGCCGGCAGTACCCTCTGTCACCCACCTCTTCCATCAGCTGATCTCTCACTTCTACTCCCACCCGAGGAGGAGCTGAGGCCTGCAGCCTGCCTCTGCCCCACCATCTTGGATCTCCTTGCACAGAATATTGACTCAAGGATTAATCAAAGAGCATAGAAACCATTCTAGTACCTGCCCAGAAAATAGTAGCAGACATGGTAAACTCTTTCCCAAAAAAGGTTGAGAGTTATCTGACTGGAAGGTTAAAGATGAATCATGTTAAAAAACACATTCACAGCCGAGCGTGGTGGCGCACGCTTGTAATCCCAGCATTTGGGAGGCTGAGACCAAAGGATCTGGGTTTACAGCCAGCCTCAGCTACCGAGTATGGCACTCCGCAACTTAGTGAGACCCTGTTTCAAAATAAAGAATAAAAATAGGGCTGGGGGTATAGCTCGGAGGTAGAATGCCCCTGAGTTCAATCATCACTACCACAAAAAAAAAAAAAAAAAAAATTCACTACTTGGGAGGCTGAGACAGGAGGATCGCTGGTTCACAGCCAGCCTCAGCTACTTAGTGAGGCCCTCCACAAATTAGTGAGCTCCTGTTTCAAAATAGAGTAAAATAGGGCTGGGGGTGTAACTCGGAGGTAAAATGTCCCTAGTACCAATAAAACAAAAACAAAAAACACACATTCACACATAGAACTATTTATTTCACTATATACACACACAGAAATGAGATCCTGCCATAAAAAAAGAGATAATTATTGCTCACAGGATTGACTGTGTAGTATTTTGGTCTCCAGCTCCACCAGTTTTAGCTTCCTCTGCTCAGCTTCCCCTCAGCCCTATCGTTTAATCTTTTCTTCTTTCCCTCCCCTACCCCACCTCTTCTCCGCAGTCCTGGTCTAGATTCAGTCTCTTCTCTCTCTGGAATAGCTGCTGCACAACACCAAGCTACAGAGTTCATAGGGAGGTTATTAGAATTCAAGACCCCTCCGCACCAACAACAGTTAGCTTGCCCTCAATTGGTACTCAGCTTGTATGATGAAATTTAAAAGTTATTTGGAATTATTTATGATCTTCCAATATCATGCCCCACTCCACCGCCACCCCACACACCCACACACATACCACCACCACCATCAATCCTTTTCTCAGTTAATTTGTATTTGATGTTTTTCTCCTCTTCCTTCCTTCTTTCTTTCCTTCCTTCCTTGCTTTCTTTCTTTGTGTGTGTATGTGTGTGTGTGGTACTGGAAATTGAACCCGGGGCATTCTACCTCTGAGCTAAACTGCCAGCCCTATTTTAAAATATTTTGAAACAAGGTCTCTCTAAGTTGCAAAGGGCCTTACTAAGTTGCTGGGGCTGGCCATGAATCTGCGACCCTCCTGTCTCAAGTCTCTCAAATACTGGGATTACCACACCCAGCTTTCTTTGATGTTTTTCTAGCTACTCTTTAGCTTATGTCTCAACCTCCTTAACAACAGAGAAATAATTTTCCTTAAAGATGCATCTGTTTTGATAGTTTAATAAAGAAATTCCTTTCTCATACTAAACCAAACTCTCTTTTGGGGTAATATTTTATCTGACTTTTTTTCTTCCCCTTAGTAATATTAAAACAAAACAACAAAATAAAAACCCGCATCGAATCCCTTTTCCATGAAGTCAGCCCTTCAGATAATATCTTAAGCAAATCAGGTTGTACTGCACAGGGATTATACCAAAGGAAAGTTACCCATCTCAAAAGATTACAGACAATAACGCTCCACTTATATGGCATTCTGAGAAAGGCACAAGATAGGAACAGAAAACGCATAAGTGGGGGTGAGGGGTGAAGATCTAGAGTGAGGGGGTGTCATATCTGAATAGAAGATGCAGCAAAGGGAATTCTTCGGGATGCTGAAATTATTCTGTATCCTATTATGTTGTTATGTTGGTGGTTACAATAATCTATGCTTTTATTAAAATTCATAGAATTATACATCAATAAAGGTAAATACTACATATATAAATTTTAAAAATATTTTATTGGTGCATTGTAACTATATGTTGTAATGATATTCAAGGTGATACATTCATATATACACACAATATCTCTGTGTGTTTCCCTCAGCAACACCATTCCCCCCCCCAACCTCTCCTCCCTCTTGGTACATGTTAGTGAGATGAGTAGCAATACATTCATATAAGCATACCATTATGTGGTCTGTTTCCTTCCTCAAGCCTCCTTTTTCCTTCCCTCCTCCCTCCCCCAATCCCTATCCACTACTCTCATAGTCTCTCTCCTCATCTTCATGAAGTCCCCTTTCTTTCCTATTTTTCTTCTAGCTCCCACATATGAGTGAAAACATAGAACCCTTGATTTCCCAAGACTGGCTCAGCAAACTTAGCACAATGTTCTCTAGTTCCATCCATTTTCCTGCAAATGACATAATCTTACTCTTCTTTGTGGCTAAGTAAAACTCTATTGTGTGCTCAGCCATAAAGAAGAACAAAATCATGTTATTTGCAGGGAAATGGAGGCAACTGGAAAACATTATGTTAAGTGAGATTAGCCAGTCACAAAGCGTAAAGAAGCATATGTTCTCCCTAATTTGCGGATGCTAGGGAGAAGATGGGGTATAAGAGGGTCTCCAGATGAAAAAGGAGAGACCCTTGAAAGCAAAGAAGTTGATTTAACCGAAGGGATTGGGGGGGCACACTAATGTATATCAAGGTCACTCACTAAACTGAACTTGAGAGGCAGGGAGAGCGAGGGAACAGGGTGGGAATTTGGGGAAAGGGTCAAATGAGAATTGTGAGCACATATATCGTTATCAATTTGTACCTAACAAAGACGTATGCTTCCAATGTATGAATAAAAATAAAAATTAAAAAAAAATAAGTGGAAGGGATCCACTCTGAAATAATGATTCAAAAGTATAATATAGTAAATACATAAACCAGAAAAAAAAACTCCATTGTGTGTATAAACCATATTTTCTTTATCTACTTAACTGTTGAGGGACAGGTTGGTTGGTTCCATAGGTTGGCTATGGACAATTGTGCTGCTGTGAACGTGAACATGGGTGTACCTATGTCACTACAGCATCCTCACTTTAATTCTTTTGAAGGAGACAGATGAGAGAAGTTAGGTACTTTGTTCAAGGAAAAAAAAAAAAAACCTAGATTTTTAATCTTTCCACACTGACTCCAGAATCTTTGCTCTCTCCTCAACAGTTTCCTCAACCACCCACTAGGAAATCCTGACTCCAGTGTGAAGAAATTAGAATAAATCAATTAGGAGCTCCAATAAATTGTTCAAAATTTTTTTACGACCCCCTCTCCTTGCCTACTTCCCCAAAACTAGATCCTTCCGGATATTTTTTGGAACTAAAACCTCTTAGTAATGAGGCAAACGGATAAACACCCACGTCTGGTGGCTTGTGGTCTTTCTTACGTATTCATTCAGATCTTGTGTTGCCTGCAATCTATATACCCACAGACTTTATTCCACGCTTTTGAAAAAACAAAGCTCTCCTCTGCACAAGTGGTGGGTGACCGGCCTCAGAATTCAGTAGCAGCAGCAGCAGCAGCTAGAAAAAGAAAACAAAGGGAAAGAATGAGGATGCCTTTTAAAACTAAGATTTACAAAGAAGTCCTTAAATGTGTTCAGTACTATCTTGACATAATAAATGATGCTTTGTTTTGATGTGAAGAGTTGATAGAAGAAACTTTGCTCTCAATGTTACTGTTCAATACTTGTTCACAGTGGATTTAATCACTCCAGTTCTGTGCTCAAGACAGATTTTGTACAGTGATTATGTATACATTCTCCTCCTCATCAGAATGATCTGTATCTATGTGACATTTCTGTTTTTGAGCTGCCTTTCCTGAAACACTCAAGAATTTGATGGGCATATTTTCAGCCTACCTTCTTACTATTCAGAAACGGTTCTTCGAATGAACCTTTTGTAGCCTACAATTAAATTGCATACAAAATCATAATTTTAAATGAAGAGATACTAGAAAAGAGCTGTGTTGGGTTTTGGAAGCAAACAGTCCTGGGTCCTGCTCACCACTCTATTATTTTTACTATCGATACAACATAGGATATGTTTTTTGAGTTCTCTGGTCTTCTTCCATCTGTCAAAATGTTACACTTAACCTTTTAAGACCACGACAAGAATCAAGTTGAGACGACACTGGCCAAACAAAATTCTGCCATGTATACATGGTAGTTTTAATTGCCTTCAAAAAAAGAAATCCTGCAGATGGAACAGTGTTTATCCATGTCCATTTGCTGATATAGCTCACATTATTTCCTTTGGCTAATTTCTCTGCACCCTGCCTCAATATCAGGTTTCATCTGGTATAAATTCATAGGCTTTTCAGTGTTAATCATTAGTTACCAGCACACCTCTGGTGAAAGATGGTAGTCTTTAATTTTTGAAATATCAGGCTCACTGCAAGAATGTTTAAGAGATGTGTAAAGACTTTACAACCTGAAGCCCGGAGCAGGAGGATTGCACAACCTTCATTCACAGGCTCAAACCACACGCCCACACACCCAGGAAGTACAGGGGTCTTGTGGAAGTCAGTGGCTTATCTGTTATGTACACTCCGGAGCTGTAAACAAGACCATGTGAGGACTCAGCTAGAATGCTTCCTCTGAGTCAGTATTAAACAAACTTCCGAACTGTTAGGGAAGGAAACACAGCCACTGTACCCTAAAGACACCCGGGACAGAGTGCCAGGGATTGTGGGGGTGGTATTCAATATTCTGTCGGAAACTGATACACTAATTAAAATAAGGTTGATAACGTTTTAAAATGCCACTTAACAATTGCTAGCTGGCATACATTAGTGTGGGTTGCAATCTCACTGCGAGTATTTATTAGAAATTTACACGACCTATTAGTAGAATGGCAAGTATTTTGAAAACCTTTTGTGGTTTACTTCTTAATGCTAGCACAATTTTTCTATTTGGTGATAGTTTGATGTCAAAGTATCTAATATTTCAATTCAGGATGAATGAGGCAAAGATCTCCTTCACCGTGAAAAAAAAAAAAAATGAATGAAGCACCAGGAAGTCAGATTCTTGCAGACAGCACAGTGGTGTGCAGTGAGAGAGACTGGGCTTTGAAATCTTCTGTGTTCCAACTCAGTATTTTCTAATGTATGATCTTGAGCAATTACGTCTTCTTACTGAGATTCCATTTTCTTATCTACAAGATCCTGACACTCACAAGGTTTTTTATTCAGATCAAATCAGATATTAGATGAGTAAGCCTTCTGACAAAAATAGTCACACCTCAGTTGAACTAAAACAGAGCTTGAAAGAAAATAAGTTTATAATACACAGGAATTGTTTTTGCTTGAAGTGGATAATGAGTTCTAAAGCTTCCATTCCTTTGGACTGCAGTACATTTTAGTTTTTAGGGAGGAGAAAAAAAAAGGTAGCCATCACCTATAACTGGAAATCTGCAATTATAAGTGAATCTGAAGAATACAGATCCTGCTACTTATATAAAATTTTATTTCTGAATTTTAGCAAACTGAACACAGAAATCACGAATCATTCTTTAAAAAAGAGAGAGCTGAAGCATTTAATCCTTACCAGTATGGCAAAGTTGGATGTTTCATTAAGTGTTGTCTGGGTGCTCAGACAGTGAAGGGCCTTGCCATTTCCGGCAACCCCCAGATCGACCTCACACTTGGACTTCTGAAGGTATAACTTCCTGAGAGGAAATTAAATACAGAGATCCTCTTCCAATGTGGGATACTGATTCTGCCAACAACACTGTGAGAGACATTTAGACTCAATTAATTTTTAAAAATTTACCTTAAAATGGTAAAGTCAACAAAAGGAGAAGTATTTTTTAAATTAGAATAGGATATGAAATAAAAGATTTCCAAAATATCCTCTTCTCCTTGATTATGTTCCTATAAAAATATGCTCCAAAGTAAAATAAGAGTTCTTTTTTTACTCCCTATAAAAGTTTTACTTAAATTCTAATCTCTAGGCCTTAAAAATTAAAGCATCAGGCCAAAAGAAAAAAATAGCTATGGCAATTATAATATACATATGTGACATGTGTATACAAAATAAATATGAAAAATTGATCGTCTTCTTTTTGCCAATCAAGCTACCCAAGATTATTCGAGCTCTCTTTCTTTTTTTAAGATGTGCTACACCTTCGAGGTTCAGTAGACACTTTAGAGGTCAAATAAAGTCCATCCTTCAGGCAGATGAGACACTGTCCTATTTTTAAAAGACCTCAAGAGAAGGAAATTCCATAAGCTTCTCCAGATACACATTCCGGTGTCTATCAAACCTCACTGTCTGAAAATTTTGCCTTTCCTCTTATCTAAATCCCTCATACTGAAACTTAAGCCTGCTGCCTCCTGTCTGGTCTCTAATGAAGATCATCATCATTCTTCATAGACCAACCTCCTCACACCAGGGCTCCTTTCAAATTCTGCAAGACAGGAACTGCTTTGATTTCTAGTTCTCTTTGTTCATACTCTTCAATCATTACTGTTGCTCACCTGTGGTTTTCTTCCAAGTTTTATTCCTCCAATCTTGTATTCACTCCAGGCATCCTTTAAAAATAGGTTTTTTAAAAAGTAAAGAAAATAAAAATTATTCAGTAATTCTGTGACATTAAAATAATCTAGTTACAATTTTCTTTGTCCTTATCTCTCTTCTGTATACATACATGTAATGTTGTAACCATGATATGTAGATATATTAAATTTATTCCAAGTTATTAAATTCCTTATCATGTCTCACAATCAAGAACATAGAATGGGCTACTTTATCATTGCAATTTTGACAATGCTGGTATAAAGTTCCTGATCTAAAGACTTTCCTCTTTCATTAATAGAATTAAATGATTGACTGGTAAATATCAAAGCGCCCTGCTAGTTTTGAAGAATTCAATGCATTTTTTTAAAGCCCAAATCACATAATAATGAAATACACAGTCAATTAATTAGAATAAAAAAGATACCCTTCACATGCTGAGGACAGAATTCTCAAAGCGATCCAGTTTAACTAGGCCCCAGTGGGAAGGTATTTGGCAAAGTATGAACTCAGTAAAGTTGCCTCCCAAATCTTTTCTGAATTATACTTTTAAAAGAACTTTGGTTATCAGAATGAAATGGCAAAACAGCACAAATAGAAAAAAGTGTTAATCAATTCTCTGTCACTATGACAAAATACCTGAGATAATCAAATTAATAAAGGAAAAAGTGTATTTTAGTTCATAATTTCAGAGGTTTCAGTCCATGGTCTTCTTTGTCATTCTGCTTTGGGTCTGTGGTAGCACAGTACATCAAATGTTAAAAATAATATGCTGTCCTTCTAAAACCTGAACATACAATCTTTTCTTTAAGACAAAAAAAAACTGACCATTTTTATTAAATTTTAGTTTGAGATTTGATAGACTATGCTCTTAAGAAATTTAGTTTCTCAGGTTGAATCCTGATTTTAAAATATTAAGGGAGCTTGCAGCCTACTGAATTAAGACTAAGAGGCAAAGATCCCAGACACCCTTGTGTCTGTTCAACAAACATGTTGAGCTTTACCATGTACCAGGTTCTGTGCTAGGTACTGGCAATACTTTTTTTCCTTCTTAAATTATTTATGAAAAAAATACTCTTTATGAAATAAAGATAACACACTGGCTGATATACAGAGGGCCTTAATACTCTGACAATCTCATGAAAGATGGCAAAAATCAGAATATTTTTATTTTCCTTGAGCCCCAAGGTCTGGATGAATAGAATTGTGGCATTTCAAGTGGCTTGATCAATATTCTCAGCCTAGACTGTCAAAGGCAGTCCCATCTCTTACACTTCATGACTGATATAGAAATTGATTTGATCTGGATAATATACAGAGGAAGGTATGCTGTCCAGAGTTAATCTTCAGGGAATCTGCTCTGTCCAGGCACAGCTGGATGGTCCATGTGCTGAGATGGATAAACAGCTGGACAAGTCTGCAATCCACTCATTCTCTACAGTTCTCTGTGACCCATCCATTGGGAAGCTTTGTTTTAAAGAATGTTCCTCAGCATGAACAGCCAAAAACTGAGCCACTAGTAAGTTTGCAGCAAACTATCCTTGTGTGGTGCAAACTCTGCCTCTCCAGGGGAGTTACAACACCTATGAGCATATTAAGGCTTTGAGGAGACCTATTTCCCTTAAGTTTTTTTCCAGTGTTTTTCAATCTCTTTTATTCAGAGTACCTACTAACACCTCACAGGTGTAAGAAGACTGCCAAATGGTTATAACCTCCACACAAAACCGAAGTACCAGTGACTTGGAAGGGTTAATGCAACAATATAGCATCTTAACTGTCTTTCATTGAAGGATAGTTTGGACACTGAAATAACTTTAACTCTCAAGAAGAAATCCTCCTGTAACTCTGTTGATCCAAAGTATTAAATTCCATAATCAATATCATTACCCCCAATGAGCAGCAAGGAATCCAGGATTCTGGATCCAGGATTCCCAGCCACTTGCAGTAATTCATGTCACTAGACAGGAGAATTATTTTTTGTTGTTGTTTTTAATTGTATTGGTGCATTATAACTATACATATAGCGGGATTCATTATGATATACTCATACATTCACATAAAATAACTTAGTCTATTATATTCCCCAGTACCTCCCCTTTCCCTCCTCTTTTCCCTCCCTCAGTCCCTATCCTTCACTCCATTGGTTTTCCTTCCCCCACCTTTTTTTGTTTTTCCTTTTTTCTCTCTAGCTTCCACATATGAGGAAAAACATATGACCACTGACTTTCTGAGTATGCTTATTTCACTTAGCATGACATTCTCCAATATCTTTCATTTTTCTGCAAATGACATTTGCTTCTTTATTGCTGACTAGAATTTCATTGTCTATATATGCTACATTTTTTATTCATTCATCAGTTGACAGACACCTAAGCTGGTTCATAATTTGGCTATCATGAATTCATGAATTGTGCTGCTTTAAATGTGGATATGCATTTATGGCTACAATATGTTCACCTTAATTTTTTTGGCTAAATATCAAGGAGATTTATAGCTGGGATACATGATGGCTCCATTCCTAGTTTTGTTGTTGGTGGTTTTTAGGAATATCTACACTGATTTCCATAGTGGTTGTACTAATTTGTAGTCCTATCAACAACATACAAGATACAGATTATTTGAATCAAATCGGGAGTTCAGCAAAGGCTCTATTTGTAAAGAGTCTGGACAATATCAAGGGAAACAGAGGCACCCTAAAGTGGCAGCAGTAAGGAGGGGCAAGAAGAGACGCCAAGTTGCTGAGCTTCAAGGCCTCTACGCCCAGATCATCAGGCAGCGGAAACAGTTATGCAACCTGAGCTGTAGGAGAGGACCATTCAAAAGGAGCTATGGCAGCTGGGCCTGGTGGCGCACGCTTGTAATCCCAGCATTTGGGAGGATGAGACTGGAGGATCACGGTTCATGGCCAGCCTCAGCTGCCTAGTGAGGCAGCCCTGTTTCAAAATAAAGAATAAAAAATGGGGCTAGGGGTATAGCTCAGAGGTAGAAGGCCCCTGGGTTAAATCCCAAATACCGCAAAAAAAAAAAAAAAAAAAAAAAGAAAGGAGTTACGGCCTTCACTAGAATAATGATGGGTAAAGAAGGGAGAGAAAATACTTGAAGAAATAATGGCCTAATATGTACAAATTTGCTTAAAACATTGATATACATATCTAAAAATCTAATGAATCTTAAGCAGGAAAAATATAAAGAAAAAAAGGCACATCATACTTAAACTATAGAAAAAAATGGAGATAAAGTAAGAATCTTGGAAATAGCTGGAGGGAAAAGAAGGTATTACATACAGAGGAACACTGATGCCAATAATCCCTGACTTCTCGTCTAAAACCAATAGAGCACACATAAGTACTGAAGTGAAAAAAAAATTAAATCTTAAAACACCATCAAATCCAGTGAAAATACCTTTTAAAAACTAAGGTAAAATAGGCTTATTTAGATAAATGGAAACTGAGAATATTTATTACTAGCAAACCTGTGCTCAGAGAAGTTACTCAGGTTGAAGAAAATGACATTGGATGAACACTCCCAATTACAGAAAGAATGAAGAACAGCCAAAACGCCAGTAAAGACAGCCTTTTCAAAATGGTTATCTTCAATTTATTTAAAAGGCAACCCAAAGATTAAAGACTTCCAAGGATTTCCAACCATCTGTGAAAGTTTTACACAGAGGTCAGAAACAAACAGACCTTCATCGAGCCACTGAAATTTCAGAACACTAGTGACTAAAGAAAACTCTACATGCTTCCGGAGAGGAGAAAAATTCATGCATGTAGGATTATACACAGAATTGCATTAGGGACCTTTCAACAGCAACACTGGAAATATGAAAATATTGCCTTCAGTCGGGTGTGGTGGCGCACATCTGTAACCCCAGTACTTGAGGGACAGGAGGATCACAGGCTCAAGGCCAGCCTTAGCAACATAAGCAAGGCTCTCAGCAACATAGTGAGACCCTATTTCATAAATAAAAAATTAAAATAGGTCTGGGGGTGTAACTCAGAGGTAGAATGTTCCTGGATTCAATCCCCAGAACCACAAAAAAACAAAAGAAGGAAGGGGGGGAGGGAGGGAAGGTCTTCACATACTTAAAGAAAATTATTTCTAACCTGTAATTCCATATTATTCAGTCATATAGAGAGAAAAGTTAAAAACTTCTTCAGATTTTTAAGGTCTCAAAAACTTGTCTCCCATGAATTCTAAGACTATTTAGAAAGTGCTCTGAGAAAGGAACCATGGGGTATAAGTTTCGGCATAAGAAACATCTCAGGAGTACAGCTGTACACCAGATGTAGAGATAAAAACAGGCTACTTAGAGAAAAAAAAGCCCTGCAAAACAACCTACTTTTAACCATTTTCTAGGCTACTTAGCAAACCCCCTGGATTTGGCAGCATAAAGCCATCTGGAAATTCTATTTCATTGTTTGTTGATGGTCCCATCCTTCTACTTCATCATTTAATTGCTTGACACATATCGGGGAAGGGGCAAGGAGAAACCACGCAAGATGGAGTAGAAAATGGAAGACTGAAGCCTAGTGGGATTTAAAGCCCTTGTTCTAGCCTGAGCTTTTCCAAAAGCAGAATCTGAGAAACAGACTTATAAGTAGGAAGCAGGATTGGGAGAGACTAAGAGAGAGGGAAAGTGAAAATGCAAATCACAAATGCATCATTAACACCAGCACTATAGACAACCAGCACTCAGTGGAGCCCAGAGTGTGTGGGTGGGAGTGTGGGGTGTGTGTGTGTGTGTGTGTGTGTGTGTGTGTGTGTGTTAGAAAGAGAGACAGACAGACAGACACATGCACACGCTGGGGATTGAACCCAAGGACGTCCTATCTCTGTGCTACACTCCCAGCCCTATCATACTTTTTACTTTGAAACAGGGTCTCACTAAGTTGCTGAGGATGTCACTAAATTGCTGAGGCTGAGCTCAAACCTGTGATCCTTCTGTCTCAGCCTCCCAAGTACTGGGTGTACTTGGGAACCATACCCAGCTAAGTCTGGAATATTCTAAGGTATATGTGGAGTGTCGGAGGATTGGCCATTTTTGTCCATCAGCTTACACCCCATGTTAGTTGAGATTTGCCATAGGATGTTAAAGCACAGTATTCCTCCAGACTGAGCACACCTGCCCAAGCAGAGGGCTTCCTGATGGCAATTTTGGAAAAACCTGAGGGCAGAAGTGCAAAACCTCTAGTGCTTGAGGGAAAACATCAACATGCTGTAAGCCAAACCACCCAGGGTATCTATCCTGTGACTAGAGAGGGCCAAGCGGATACCAGTCCGGAAGCCAAATTCAACCCCTACAGTAGTTCCTTTGTACCACTCAGCTATCTCTATGCCCTACAGTGAGTCCTATACTCTAATTCTTCAGAGTGGTGGTCGGTTGCCATCTCTACACTGGACCTAATGAGAAATTATCAATAGATTAGGATACAGTCTTCACTGCAGCAACTGGTCCTGAAGTTGCATTTGATGTGTATCAACTCCCTCTTCCACTACCCATTTTAGATCGCCCTCACACTCAGTCAGGCTTGTACTTGTCTAGATTCCCAGCCTGATGGGCTGAGTCAGACCTTCAACTCTGAGCCGTCTAAGCCATGGTTTCCTTGCTCTTGTCAGGCCGAGGTTGCTTCAGCTGATATTCACTATTATCACTGGGAATACACAAGGCAAGAAATTCCCATGGGTTCTTTTATTATCAATGCATATTAATTGTATAAATTAATGGGATCCACTGTGGTATTTCCATACATGCATACAGTGTGCACTGATCATACCCATCCACCGTCTACTCTCACTCCTCCCTTCCCAGTACCCTTATCCCTCTCTAGTAATGACTCTTCTATTTTTCAGGTCAACCTGTTTTTCCTTTTAGTTTCCACACATGAGAGAGAACATGCAACACTTGTCTTTCTGTGTCTGCCTTATTTTCTTAATGTGGTGGCCTCCAGTTCCATCCATTTTGCTGCAAATGACCGGATGATTTTTTTTCCTATTATATGTGATTAATACTCCATTCTTTGCTCCATATTTTCTCTACGTTGATAGGCAGGACCCAGGCTAGTTTTGTATCTTAGCTATGGTGAATAATGCTGCTACAAACATGGGTACACAGATGTATCTTTTGTATGCTGACTTCATTTTCTTGGGTGAATACCCAGGAGTGGACTAGCTGGATGATATGGTAGTTTTATTTTCAGTTATTTTGAGGAACCTCCAAACTCTTTTCCATAGTACTTGTGCTAATTTGCATTCCTACCCACACTGCGTAAGAGTTACTTTTTCTCCACATCCTTGACAGTATATTATTATTTTTTATGATAGCCATTCTAACTGCAATGAGACAGTATCTTGTAGTTGTTTGTTTGTGATAGTTGGAATTGAATCCAGGGGAATTCTACCTCTGAGTTAAACCTCCAGACCTTTTATTTTTTGTTTTTGAAACAGGGTCTGCCAAGAGCCTCGTTAAGTTGCTAAGGCTATCCTCAAACCTTCAATCCTCTTGTCTCAGCCTCCCAAGTATTAGAATTATAGGCATGTGCCACCATGGCAGGTTTTGTTAGGGTTTTGTTTTGCATTTCCTGATGGCAAATGACATTAAGCATTTTTCATATACTTATTTCCCATTTGTATTTCTTCTTCTGAGAAGTGTCTAAATTCCTATGATTGACACATATTTTGCCAGTACTTTGGCTGTCTCAAATTGCCCAAAGCTTCAGTTTATAATATCCCCTCATCCTAAATCACTTGCAGTCAGAATCTGGCACTATATGTCTTAGCCCTGGTCCCACCAGAAAGCAAAGCCTCAGTCAAGGAAATAAACCTCTAGAGCACAAGAGAGATCAAGGGGAAAAGAGAAGGTGGACGGTCTGTACCAAGTCTACACACACATTTTTATATTGCAGCTTTGGCACACTGGGGCTTAACTCTGGTGTGTAAGAAACATACAGGATGTATCTTGGAGCTGTGTGCTAGAAGAACAACTTGGGAAAGCATTTATCCCTATGTCTCCATACCTCATTTATTGAAGATTGTTCTCAGGCATTGAAGTCCATAAATGTGGGGGTTCAATGAGTGAGGTTAATAAGTAGAATTCCATTCCCAGCTGCAGCATTGGGGAAGCCCTAGGGAAAAGTCAAAGTATATGATGTTCACTTGGGATGAATCTGTTGCAGTATAAGTTCATACTGCAACAGAAGGACCAGAAGTGGATACTGCAACAGTGGACCAGAAAGACTGCAGCATCCAGGCTGGAGTGTGTGGCAAGCACAGCCCTTACATTGCCTATGTGAGCTTCTCCAGGAATGCAGACTCATAAATCAGAAGTTGATGTGACTTTTAAGCAAAAGCATAAAAGGTTTGTATTTTGGAAAGATGGCTCTAAAGATGGCAGGAGGATGAATTCAGGCAGAGGTTGGGGTAATAATGTTCAAGAGATCAGTTTGGAGAATTCACCTACCGCAGATGATTCACTAAGGCAGTTTCAGTTGCAATGAGGAAAAGAATGATTTAACAAGCTATTTCAGATATTGAATCAATAGGGGAAAGTGGAGAAAAGCTTCACTGTGAAAATTTGCTCAAAGATATCGCTACAACAAAGTTTCAGAAATTAGCCAATACCTGTTTGTAGGTAGTATGGAGTTTGTTGACTGAGTCAATGTACTTTCAAACTTAGGCCAATGAATGCATCATGAAATCAGTCATGGTATATACATAGAAAAATAAATCAACTCAAATGTTAACTGCGGTTATAAACAGGGAGATGTGTAAAGAAGAAATTGATGCAGTTTTTCACTTTCATTTTTTAAATGTATATTTTGTGGCATTTTCTCTTTCAAAATAAGCGGTTAGTTGGGCACAATGGCACATGCTTGTAATCCCAGTACTTGGGAGGCTGAGACAGGAGGATTGCAAGTTTGAAGACAGCCTCAGCAAGCAGTGAGATGCTCATCATCTTAGCAAGACCCTGTTTCAAAATAAAAATAAAATGGGGGGGGGGGTAGCACAGAGGTAGAATACCCCTGGATTCAATCTCCAGTCACACACACACACACACACACACACACACACACACACACACACACACATACACAGTAAGCTGTCAGTCAAACTAGGTTCTAAAATTAGAGGGGAAAATTAAGATCTTAAGAAATCATTTTAAAAAGAAGTAGAACTTCCTCTTTATGCACAGATGCATGCAAAAAAAATTTTCTTATGTCCAGAAAATTTAGTGTTATACACTTTAAAAAAGTTTTTTTAATGATATAAAAAGGAAATAAAAATAAAAAGCACTCTGCAGGAACAAAACAAATGCCACCGAAATGCTGAAAGCACCAGCCTATCACTTCTTGTGACAGTGACACAGTTGGAAACAAGCCTACAAATTCCTATAATTTTAGTTTCTCAATTTGGATATGGCTTCGTGTGATCCTCTGCATCTCTTTAGCTATTACTTAAACACTTATCAAATGAAAATGCACACACCTTTCTTCTCTTTTGTAACATTTGCTTTCCTCCAAAAACCTAGCACCATCCTTTTTGGTTTTTCTCTTATTGGATGTGCACGTGTGTTGATGAGATCATTAGGAACACAGACATAGTCCAAGACCTTCTGATGATTAGGCTCTAGACTTGTGTTTTGACTTTAGCAATTATTTAGGGTGCTAGCTCCAAATAACTCACTTAATCTTTCCAAGTTTCAACCTCTTCATTGTTACAGGGAGATGGATGTTGCATATGCTACTGAATTACATTGAGGTAAATATTATTCATTTACACACGTATTCATTAAGCCAATAAGCAGTAAGTTCCTTCGATGTCTAATACACACCAGATTCTATAGCCAGCAGTGCCAGTTACTTTTGTGTATATGCAAAGAACTGAACTGGAATTCTTTCAGTTTCTTTTTTTGTCTAAAAAGCTTTTTCAGTCATAGCATATAAATTTAAGTATCAAAATGTCATTTTCTAGATCTGGTACAGCAGCTATTTTCATGGATATATTTAACAGGTAACTTATGAACTTGATAGAGAAGATCATATTTTTCTTCTAAGTCATCACATAGATACTAACCAAGAAAAGAAGAAAGTAAATTGAGACAAGAAAAACAATGAATAAAGAAAGCAAAAAGTGAAGCAGGGAATTTGGGGGGAATGATTCGAGCTGTACTATCCCAGAATGCTCTGTGCTCAAACTCTTTTCCATTCATCTTTTTAGTGTGAGGATTACCTGAAGAAGACAGGACACTTCACAGAAAATCAAACTGTGAGTTGACTTGAGTTCTATGGAGCATTTCAGGAGACGTCTTACCATTGCAACATTTTCTATCCCTTTATATGTGTATTACCTGATTTTTCAAGCAAAATTCCATATATAGCTTTACATTTATAATATAGTATTTGATCCCAAGTACAAGCAATAGAGATGGCTGAAAGTTAATAGTACAAAAGTTGCATTTATTTTACTGAGAAAAAAAGCAGCAAATTTAAAGAGAAGTATTTTATTATAGAGCCTACAACTTCCATTTAACTTTCTTCTTTACATATATTGGAAAGGTGAGATTGATTCTGCATAAACTATTTTTATGTCACTTCCTATCTGAAATGTAACATCAATTTTTCTGCTTTGTCAAGGCTTTATTTTAAATATACATAGATCATATTTTATAATCTCAAGAAATTTGAAAATCTCTTATCTATACTACCTATTCCCTTTGTTGCCTTGTCAGTGTCTGCACTGACAACTTGGAACAGGAAATAAACCTGGATAGAAATGCAATAAAAGCACTTAAAAGGATTTAAAAGCAGTAGACAGAATTAAATAGCTTTGGAAGTGCGTTGAGTCTGTAAGACTAAGAGGAACTATACATTAGGACTGTGCTCTGGTTGATAAAGTTGTTTCCCATGGGAATACAAGCTAAATCTGATAATGCTTTACATGTATTCAGGAATTGACAGATTGTAGGAGCAAGGTTTCTCACTGTTGGAGTGAGAGAATAAGGCTAAAATGAGGCAGGGGTACAGGACTAGAACTGGAGACATCAGAATGAACTATGAAATTGGGCCTAGCTAAATAGTGATACAGATGACTACTATAGAAAAGAGGGAGGGAGAGAGAGAAAGAGAGAGAGAGAGAGAGAGAGAGAGAGAGAGAGAGAGAGAGAGAGAGAGAACATGTACAGTTTAGCATACCCAAACCTTTCCTCACTCTGTCAGCCAAGAGAGCACAGAAACAACTATACTCCAGTAACAATAACCATGCCTAGTGCCCAGATCTTGTTTTCTAATAAAATAAAAAGAACTGATTCTAGGATCAGGCTGTGGAATATGCAAGATGAGCCATTACCAACTTGTAACATCATAAATGAAGAAAATTACTTAAAGTAATTAAAAAAAAGACACCATAATAAAATTCTGTATTCACAGAGGGACACAGGAACCATTTGAAAAAGCTCCTAGTGACCAAATCTGGAACAACTGAGCAACAAAATAAAGTGGTATTATTTTATATACCAAAGTATAAAGTAAATATCCATGAATACATTGATATAAATAAACGATTTAATAAATAAATAAGAAAAGTAGAGAAAAAATGTCCCATGCAGAAGAATTCCAAATAATTTATGGAGGTACTCCAATTTCAAGAAGGAGAAGCATAACTATTCTTTCAATGTGGACTGCTTATAGTAACCTCCTTCCAAAGAGTCAATGTGGAAAAAGAAAGAAAAGAATAGCTTTTCCATGGAGGAACCTGGCAAACACTACCCCAGCCAAATGATCAAAGTCAACATCAATAGTGATAAGTCATGTTAATAGTGTGTACTCTTGATATGATGTAATAATGATACTTCAGCAGGATGTGGTGGCTCATGCCTGTAATACCAGTACTTGGGAAGTTGAGACAGGAGGATCGCAGGTTTGTGGCCAGCCTCAGCAACCTCATAAGGCCCTCTGCAACTTAGTGAGACTCTGTTTCAAAATGAAAAATAAAATAGGGCTGGGGAGGAGAAGGTGTAGCTTAGAGGTAGAACACCTGTGGATTCAATCCCCCGTACCAAAAAAAAAGAAAGAAAGAAGGGAGGGAAGGAGGGAGGGAGGGAGGAAGGAAGGAAGGAGAGAGAGAAAGAAAGAAAGAAAGAAAGAAAGAAAGAAAGAAAGAAAGAAAGAAAGAAAGAGTACTTCATTTTTCCCAATTACTTTTAACCCTAGTTTAACCATGAGAGAAACACCAGACCAATTCTAATAGATAAGCATTCTACAAAATGTCTGACCAATATTCCTTAAAACTGCCAGGATCATTAAAAAAAAAAAAAACAAGAGAAGTTCGAGAAATTTTTATAAACCATGAAGAACCTAAGAAAATATGACAAGGAAATGTAATGTAATATCTTGGGTGAGATCTTGAAACAGAAAAAGTAGATAAAAACTAAGGAAATGCCAATAAAATATGGGCTTTAGTTGATGATAATGTATCACCATTGGTTAATTAATTATAACAAATACACAAAATTAATGAAAGATGTTACTATTAGGAGAAACTGGGTGCGGGATTTATGGGAACTGTGAACTATCTTGTCAATTTTTCTGTAAGTCCAAATCTGTTCTAAAAAATAAAGTATATTTTAAAAAAATCAGTAGACACTGAATAGGTACTTGATAAAATATCAGCATTTATACATATTTGAAATTAAAAATAAAATAGTTCCTAAACATAACATAGTAGATAAATTTCTAAATTTAGAAGTTTTGAAAGAAATCAGAGAACTTTATATGCATTAAATAATTTCTAAATCTCAAAAAGTCTCTGAGAGTAAAGAGAAAAACAAAACAAAACCCTGACAACATCTATTCGGTGTAAAGGCAGTAAGAATTAATGTTCTGAATTTATATAGCGCCCCCACAAATTTACTTTTTTAGAAAATCATCATTATGAATGGGCAAAGAGCATAAGAAAGCAATTGAAAGAAGAGGAAATTAAAAAACTAGAAAGAGTGGAAAATTGTGTTGGCTAACTACTACCCAAAGAAATAAATATAAACTAAAGCAAAAAAAAAGAGATAGAGAAAATTCCAAAATTATAAATGTGCTATATATATATATAAATAAAATTGCATGTAATATACATGCACTTGATTATTTTTATGCATGTATATCTGCTAATTGACAATAAAATAGGCAAGTGGTTTCATCAGACGATGCTGGTGAAAGTGTCAATAGATACATAAACTTTTAGTGTATGTTTATAAGATTCTTAAAAATGTTCACATGTGACTCTAATAATCTATCCTAGGGAGTAACAAACTATTTGTGTAAAGAGCCAAAAATAAATATTTTAAGTTTGTGGGGCCACATAGGCTGTCTCAACCACTCATTGTGTTGCTGTATGTAAACAAATAAGTAAAGCTGTACTGCAACAAATGGGCAGATTTGGCTCCTAGACTATATTTCTAAGTGCTGAATAAAAAATGACAAAAATGAAAGAAAATACACAAAGCAAATTACACACACTATAGGATCTCAAGTGCATAAAAAGTATTTGTAGAAAAAAAATATTAGCAGAAAAGCATTAAAATGCTAACCTGTAGCCAGGTGTGATGTACATGCCTGTAATCCCAATACTTAGGAGGCTGAGTCAGGAGGATCACAGGTTCCAGGCCAGCCTCAGCAATTTAGTGAGACCCTGTTTCAAAAGAAACGATAAAATGGGGCGGGGAGCTTATCTCAGAGGTAGACTGCCCCTGGGTTCAATCCCCAGTGGAGAGAAGAGGGGAGGGGAGGGGAGGGGAGGAGAGGAGAGGAGAGGGGAGGAGAAGGAGAGGAGAGGACCTATTTTTTCTCCAAATAGTGAAATAAAGAATTTTTTTCCCATTTTTCCTCCTACATTTTAAATTTTTAATCCTAAAGATAAGAAGCCAGAAGGATTGCCTGTTCGCGACCAGTACATGGTAACCTAGTGAATCCCTATCTCAAAATAAAAAAGGGCTGGAGATGTAGCTCAGGTAGAACGCCCCTGAGTACACACACACACACACACACACACACACACACAGCCAGATGCGGTGGCACACACCTGTAGCTTCATTATTTGTTTGAGAAGCTGGAACAGGGGAATCAGTTGAGCCCAAGAGTTTAGAACCAGCCTGGGCAACATACTTAGATCCCTTCTCAAAGAGAAAAAAACAAAGAAAAGAAAAAGAAATTCTAAAGCTAGTTTCTTTGATTCGTGCTTTTATCAGTAAGCTAGAGATTCTCAGGCCAACTTAAGATTTCAGAGTATTTTGATTTATAACAATTACATACACTCAAGAAAATATTTCAGTTAACTTTCATCCAGTTTTCCACACACACACACAAAATGGGCTTTTTTTAAGATGCAGAAATTACACTTTGAAATATTCCTTTTTTCTATCAACCTGGATTTTTATTTTCAGTCTATTGTTAGTTGTCAATGAAACGCTTTACTTCTTTTGGAGCTTCTGATACTTTATGAAAAGCACCTAAAGCCCCAGTATTAGAAAACATTGCCTGTTTTTTCTAAAGCTCTCTTAAATGACTCATGTTTTTAGCAGCCTCTGTTTAAGTGACAAAAGACCCACTGTTGTTAGGAGGGATGTGCATTGCAAAAGTTTACCCTGGCAAGCCGCAGGGCTGACCCACAACCTGTGTCAGCGTTTTCCAGTCCCCTACCTAGGGATGCAGATGCCTGAGAGCTGCAGGGCTTCTCACCCAGCCAATCAAAACATGGGAAACAAACGCCTTTATCAGCTCCACGCTGACCGCAGCTCCCTACAGTACTGCTAAAGTTGCATTTTTCTTTTAACCTTCCACATGCAAAATACTTCTCACCTGAAAGAACCTCAGGGCTTGGGTTTGTTGTTCTGGTGAGCAGTAATTGCTCCCTTTGGAAAAGGGAAAATGAAGCCTTTTTCAGTCTTACTCTAGGAACTTATAAAACAAACCACCCAATAGCTTTCCAAGTACACAGGATGCAAACCAAGGATAACTAGCTTGCAAGGCACACAGTTGGGCTGCTATTACATAAATAAAGGAAAATTAAAAATGAAATCATTATCTGAGTCTATTCCAGGGGGAGAAAGATTTACCTCTTTTTCTTGAAGCATCTGCTCTACATTGCTATCACATATAGAACCCTACTCTGCCCACCTTAGAGGTGGTCATCTCCTTTCCATCACCCACTCATTACTATCCCTCAGAAGGACATTTGTGCTATATAAAAAGTTACCATTTCCTATAAATTTGCTTGTTCTTGTCTGTTTCCCTCATTAGAAATATGCTCTTTCTAAGGGTATGGCCCATTGTTTTGTGTTATGTTATACTGCTTTCCATAGTAAATATATAGTAAGTGATGAGGTAGCTTAG
>PVLC010016880.1:0-27620 GCA_004027655.1 Graphiurus murinus
TGGTTAGAATTTTTTGTGTCTAATTTTTTATAATTGCCTTGTAAGGCCCCCCTTTTCATAGTATGAGCCTCTTTCTACACCTGATCAGAAACCCCTTATGAGGCTTCAGCTTTTAATATGATTAATTCTGTATAGGCTGAAATTTTTTTATTTCTATAAGACCAAACCTAAAGGTCACCTGTGTCAGCAGGCACATTGAAAGTTGGCATTCTTTCTAGTGGAAGAAACCTCCTAAGGAGAACAGTTGTGCCCTGTGCCATCTAGCCAAGGAGAACTTCTCCATCAGCTCCCTCTGCTTATACTTGGTGTTTATATGTGACTTACTCCTCTGAAGACAACTTTTATACTTGGGAAACTCCCGGTATGATGTCTTGTGGGAAGGCATAAGTAAGTACTGTTAACTACTCTTTCTGTATTCAGTTCAGAAAATCAGCAGCTCCCTGTTATTTGAATGATCATTGCTAATGAATTTGGCTCTCCTGGCTCACACAATGAACTATGTCTTATGAATTCTGTGCTCCATCCCAATCCCAGTCCATTCTCATTACCACACAGGCAGAGGTGCTGTGATAACAGATTGAAGCTATGTTTTGAAACAGCTAACAATAACTAAAGAAAAAGAAACACTTGAAACTCTTCAGTGTGTTGTTTGAAATGTATATGTATGTATTTGTGTATATACATGGCTTAATTTATACCGTATGGCATGTCACATATTGAAATTAAGGTTTGCTAATTTTATTGGAATTTATACAGTTATGAAATTGCAATATGACTATAAGAGAATAAAATATTACATCTGTATTGCATCTGTGTGCTTAATGGTTAAAAAGACTGATAAAATTGGACATTTGTGAGATTCATTTTTGCTTTACAATTAGAATAAGTTATTTACATCTTAAAGCAACTTAATGAATTTGATATGGTAAACAATTTATGTAGAATTGTTTATTATAATATTACCAGATAGACAACTAATTTGGATTTTAAAGGATTCAGATTTTATTAAAAAATGAACTGTGTCTTATTGAAACAGGGAAAAGATAGGATGAATTGAATCAAATTGTCATGGAGTTGTTGGGAAATGGATAAAATACACAAAAAGAAAATGTGATCTGAGTATCAGGGTGGGGAGGAATTTCCTCACAGTGCAATCCATTATGATGTAGTCCTATTTCCAGGAAAAATGTTGAGTTCCTTCCCATCTAGAATTTATTGAAACTGGATAAAAACCAAAGAATGTATCCCATACTTTCCTCTGCCCAGGAAGAAAAAGTAATCTGCATGACCTAATGCATCTTTGCCATCTCTATTTTCTAGAATTCTAAAGATTTTTCAGTTATAGGCTATTTCTTAGTAAAGAGTTTTACTAGAAAAGTTCACCTAAATATAACTATTAGCTCATTTGATTAATACACACATTTATTCCCACAGGAATTATAACAAACATGTGTTTTAGTGAATAACCATGTCAAAGACTTGGAGAGAGTAAAATTGAAATGATTCACTGAGAGCCCTAGAAGTTTTAATATTAAGACCCAATTCTTTCCAAAGAGGCCCTCTCCCTTTTAGGTTCTTGACAAATCTGATGACTAAACAAACTCCTTGACCCACATTAAGTTAAATATCCCACATTTTGATCATGAGCAAAGCTCCACCTGGCCTTTATTTTTTAAACAATGATTTCAAAGCAAAAATAGGCTTTTCATTACTGTTAATTATTAGATGGGATTAATAGCCACAAATTATAGTAAACAAAATTTGCACCTGTTTCTATTATAAATATGATTTAAAGAGTTACTTTAAAAGGTATTTAAGATTCTAAAGCTTAGTTGAGCAAATTTGTTTCCCTGTGGCAAATAGATTCAGGTTACACAAAGTAACTAAAGCCAATGATATCCTTTATATGTTTTGCTTATTTAGGTTGACATATAATGAATCGTGTACCTAATTTCATAATACTCAGCTCATATTACCCTGTATTTTACATGATTTTTTTTTTTTTTTGATCGATATTGGGGATTGAACCCAGGGGCATTCTACCTCTGAGTTACCAGCCCTGTTTTTTTATTCTTTATTCTGAAGCAGGATCTCACTAAGTTGCAGGAGCCTCACTAAATAGCTGAGACTGGCTGTGAACCTGTGATCCTCCTGTCTCAGTACATGATTTAATATTACTGAATTCTATGTGAAGATACTAGTCTTTTGTTTATTTATTTGTGTATTTATTTGTGTGTGTGTGTGTGTGTGTGTGTGTGTGTGTGTGTGTGTGTGTGTGTGTTTACCAGGGACATTCTACCTCTGAGCTACACCCCCCCAACCCTTTTTAATTTTTTATTTGAAACGGGGTCTCAGTAAGTTCTGAGGGCCTCACTAAATTGCTAAGGCTTGCCTAGAACCTGTAATCCCCCTGTCTCTACCTCCCAAGTACTGAGATTACAGGTGTGCATCACCATGCCCAACCTCATCTTTTATTTAATTACACACTATTACACTAAAAATGTGTTGTTTTCAGGTAGATATTAATGCTACTACTTTTTTTCCCTTTTTTACAATGCTAGAGATCAAACCCAAAGCCTTGAATAAGCTAGGCAAGCATGCTAGCACTGAGCTACACCCCAGCCCTTGTTGATATACCTTTTATTGTTAATCAGTCATCCTTCAGTTGCAAGTGACAGAAACTCAAACTAATGTTAGCATAAAGAGCAGTTTATGCAGTTTATTGGCTCATATTTAGGAAAGTACACGCATAGCTATCCAGATCCAAAGAAGTCAGCTTGCCATCCCCCACATTTGGCTCTGGTTTTGTTGTTGTTTTGTTTTTTCCCTCTTTAAATTGGTTTTCACTTCCAGGAAGACTTTCTCTTTGTGAATATTCTGTTTGTGGTAAGGAATGATGAGGTGAGGATAGTGGATGATAGCTGAGAATATAAAAATAAGAGTTCTCCTCTACACCTGTTTGAGTAGCAAGAGGCTTTGATAAGGGATAAAATTAAAAATTAATGCTTGATAACATTGCTGCTTTGATTTACCATTGTGAGTTTTTCCCCCATATTCACTTGTGTTTGACATGTTGCTGGATCTTTTGGATGCACTTAGCATCAATCTATTATCACCAGTTTGGAAATTTTTTCCAGTTTCAGAGTTGTACAGGGGGGAGATATATTTGAAAACTAAAGACTATTCAGATAGCCTTAAGTAAGTCTTCCAGGACTCCATACTTTACTGCAAAGTATTTTCTTTCAACTTTGGTTATTGAAATTTATAACGTATGTGTAAATATATTCTTTAAAATGAACTAAAATACGGAACCGGACGTGGTGTTGTACACTTGTAATCCCAGTATTTGAGAGGCTGAGACAGGAGGATCACAGGTTTGCGGTCAGCCTCAGCACCTTTGAGGCCCCTCCCCAATGTAGTGAGACCCTGTTTCAAAATAAAGAATAAGAAATAGGGCTGGAGGTGGTAGAAAGCTCCGGGGTGTCATCCTCAGTACCGCAAAAAAAAAAAAAAAAATCCCATACTGGAGTGTGGTGAACTGCTTAAACCTTAGAACCAATACTTGTTAGCCTTTGACTAGCAACTATACACTCTTCTTTCTAGTTTCATATTCTTCCTGAATAAAATACCAGAACTTACCCTGACCTTTGATACCCTCCATAATTTGGTCCTAGCGTAACTTTACAGCTTTCTCACTTGCTGTCTTTCTTTTTACCCTTTACCTCATTCACTGAAAAAACAATATAAGGGTCCAGTTTCTTTCTTCTGTATGTGGATATCCAATTTTCCCAACATCATTTATTGAAGGGACTATCCTTGCCTCATGTCATCTTGGTGGCCCTGTCAAAGATAGTCGGCCATGTATCCTTGGACTTATTTCTGAGTTCTGTTCTATTTCACTAGTTTATGTGTCTGTTTTTATGAGACTACAATGCTGTTTTGATTACTATAGTTTTGTAATTTCACAATACAATTTGAAATAAAAAGATGTGTTACATCCAGCTTTGTTGTTTTTCTCAGAACTGCTTTGGCTGCTGAGGGTCTTCTGGTTTTATACAAATTTCAGAATGCTTTTCTATTTCTTTGAAAATGCCATTGAAATTTTTCTAGAGGTTGTATTGTATCTGTAGATCACTTTGAATATTATTGACATTTTGACAATATTATTGCCACCTATAAACTGTATACTTTCCATCATGTAGGCCTTCAGTTTCTTCTATCAGTATGCTATAGGTTTAAGAATACAGAACTTTTACCTATTTAATTAAATTTATTTTTACATATTATATTTTTGATGCTATTGTAAATGGGATTATTTATTTTTTCAGTTTATTGTTAGTGCATAGAAATGTAACCAACTTTATGTTATTTGCTATTTTGTAACTTTCTAGAATTCATTTATTCTAGCAGCTTTTGGTTTTGGTGGAACCTTACTGGATTTTTTCAGTTCTCCACTCCCCCCTTCCACCACCAGCAGTACTAGGGATTAAACCCTGGACCTTTTGCATTTGGGTTTTCAACATGCTACATCATGCTATCTGTAAACAGACTATTTTACCTCTTCTTTTCTGGTTTAGTTGCCTTTTATTTTGCTTTTTCTTGCTTGATTGCTCTAGCTCAGATTTCTAATATTATGGTGATTTGAAGTGGTGAGAGAATGGTACCCTTGTCTTTATTTCTGATCTTAGAGGAAAAGATTTTCAGCTTTTCATCAGTGTGTGTTGTCATCTGTCATGTAAGTCCTTTATTGTATTGAGATACATTCCTCCTAACCTCATTTGTTGAGAATTTTATAATGAAAAGATGTTTAACTTTATAAATTGCTTTTTCTGTATTTTGGGGGATGATTATATGGCTTTCATCCTTTATTAATGTGGCATATCAAATTTTTTTAATTTGGGAATGTTGCACCATCCTTTCATCCCAGAGATAAATCCCATTTGATCATGATATATGACCTTTTAATTTGCTACAGGATTCAGTGTGCTAATGCTTTTGAATTTTTGCATAGTGTTCAATGATAATGGCCTTAGTTTCCTTTTCTTACAGTACCTTTGGTGTGAGGGTAATGCTAACCTTATAAAATAAATTTGGAAGTATGCTCTTTAATATTTTGAAAGAGATTAAGCAGAATTGGCATTAATTCTTTTTTAAGTGTTTGTAAATATTCACCAGTGAAGCCATTTATTTTATCCTGGGTTTTTGATGGGAAATTTCTAATTACTGATTAAATCTCTTGTATTGGTCTGTTTATTTTCTTTATGATTCAATCTTGGTAGATTATATGCACCAAGGAATTCATCCAGTTCTTATAGGTTATTCATTTTGTTGACATATAATTATTTTAAGAATTCTCTTATGAGCCCTTTTGTATTTCTGTTGTATCAGTTGTAACATCTCCTCTTTTATTTATTATTTTATTTATTTGAGGCCATGCATTTTCTGATTAGTTTTAGCAAAAGGTATATCAATTTTGTTTCTTTTCATTAAAATAACTCTTAGTTTAATTGATCTTTCTATTTTTATATTCTGTTTCATCTATTTCTGGTGTATTCATTACTATTTCCTTCTATCTTCTAACTTGAGGCTTATTTTGTTCACTTTTAGTTCCTTGAAGTATAAAGTTAATTGAGATCTTTCTTGTTTCTTAATGTAAGCAATACATTTTTGCTATAAACTTTTCTCTTAGAACTGCTTTTGCAAAGTTTTGATATGTTTGTGTTTTCATTTAATTTGTCTCAAGATATTTCTTGGTTTCTTTTTTTAATCTCTTCTTTGACCTTTTGTTTGTTTCTGAGTATGTCAATTTCCATATATTTGTAAATTTTCCTGTTACTCATTTCTAGTGTCATACCATTGTGGTTAGAAAAGATACTTGATATGGTTTTAGTCTTAAATCTGTTAAAACTCTTTGTATGACCTAACAGATGATCTGTCCTGGAAAGGTTCCGTATGCACAAGAAGAATGTGTATTCTGTTGTTGGATGGAATATTGTGTTTATGACTGTTAGGTCCATTTAGTCTATAGTGTTTCAAGTCCACTATTTCTTTTATTGATTTTCTGTCTGTATGATCTACCCATTGTTGAGAGTGGACTGTTAAAATACCTTACTATATTGCTACTTATTTCACCTTTTGTTTCTGTTAGTATTTGCTTTATTTATTTAGATGCTTCAATATTAAGGTATGTATTTACAATTGTTATTTTCTTGGCTGTGACAGTTTTTTATCTAAAGACTATATTATCTGCCATAAGTATAGCCAACCCTGCCCTTTTTTGATTATCATCTCCACGGAATGTCATTTTCCAACCCTTTCTTTCAACCTACGTGCCCTTAAAATGAAAGTCTCTTAGTAGCAGCATATAGTTGCATTTTGTTTCCTTATCATTCGACCACTCTATGTCTTTTTATTGAAGAATTTAATCCACTCACAGTTAAAGTAATCATTGAGAGATAAAGACTTTCTATAACCATTTTAATCTTTTCTATTTGTAGTTCCTTCGTGTCTTTCTTCCTCTCTTTGTCTTCCTTATAACTTGATGACTTTTTGTGGTAGTAAGCTTTTATTCCTTTTTTTAATTTACTCTACATACAACAGGTTTTTCCTTTGTGATTACCTTGAGATTTACATGAAACATCTTAGGGTTGTAACCACCTATTTTAAGCTGATAACAACTTCAATTAAATAAAAAAGTTCTATACCTTTATATCTCCCCCTATTTCTGCCACACATACGCATTTTAGTAATAGTTATTTTAATGTGTTTGTCTTTTAAAATTTATAATAGAATTGAAAGTAATCTACACACCACCATATATTAGAGAAACTCCACATTTACCCTTATCAATTTTATATATTCAAGTTTTAGGTTTTTTAGGGTTTTGTGTTTGGGGTGTGTGTGTGGTGTACTGAGGATTGAACCCAGGGGCATTCTACCTCCAGGCTATACCCCAGCCCTATTTTTTATTCTTTATTTTGAAACAGGGTCTCATTAAGTTATGGAGAACCTCACTAAGTATCTGAGGCTGGCCGCGAACCTGTGATCTTCCTGTCTCAGCCTCCCAAATGCTGGGATTACAAGTGTGCACCACCATGCCCAGCTACATTCAAGTTTTTTATGTTGTCTAATTAGTATCCTTTCATTTCAGCCTGAAGAACTCTCTTTAACATTTTTTGTAAGACAGGACTAGTGGTAACAAATTCCCTTATCTTTTGTTTGTTTGGGAAAGTTTTTATCTCTATTTCTGAAGGACTGTTTTGCCATATATTCTTGGTTAGTAGGGTTTCTTCTTTAAATATTTTGAGCATAATGTCTCACTCTCCTGACAGACTGTTCATATTTTTGGGGGGGGAGTCCCTTGTATGTAATGAGTTACTTTTCTCTGTTCCTTTCCAAAGTGCTTTGTCGTTGACTTTTGACAACTTAATTATGATGTATCTCACAGCAGATCTGTTCAGGTTGAACCTGAAGAGGGACTGTTGGGCTTCATGCATCTGAATGTCCAGTTCTTTCTCTAAATTTGGGAAATATTCAGTCATTATTTCTTTAAATGGACTTTAAATTTAAAGTGAGAAGGCATACTCCATTTTCTCTCTTCTTCTGCAATCCCCATAATACTACTTTGCTTAATGATGTCCCTTGAACTTTCTTCACTCTTTCATTCTTTTTCTTTTTGCTCTTGTGTCTGGATAATTTTTAAAGACTTGTCTTGGAGTTCACTGATTCTTTTGTTTGAGCAAGTCTATTATTGAAGTTTTCTGTTTAGTTTTTTACTTCATTCATTGTATTCTTCAGCTCTGATTTGTTTTAGTTTCTACTTTGTAGAATTTCTCATTTTGGTCTTATATTTTTCTAATTCTGTTTAGTTGTCTTTGTCACTTAGTTCATAGATCTCTGTTTCTTCAGAGTCAGTTAATAGAGCTTTATTAGTTTCCTTTAGTGATGTTATGTTTCTGTTTCTTCATCATCTCTATCTGTATCGGTGACTGTGCATTTGGGAAAGTGGTTGCCTTTAACAGCTTTTATAGGTTCCCTTTGGCAGGGAAAGACCTCACACCAGTCAGTCCAGTCTGGAGTTCTGGATGGGCCAGCTGGTAGCATCCACGGCTAAGAGAGGCTTTCTGTGGGGTCTCTGTTCAACTTGCGCTGGCCACTGCTGCAGGAGAGCCTCAGGCTGTGCTCCACGGGTGGGTCGGGTCACCAGCTGGTTTTTATGGTGGGCTGGGCTCCCTGGTTGGCAAAGTCCACTTGTGTTTCACTTCCTGGAATGTGAGGGAAGATGGATGTCTGCCTTTGGCTTGCTTTTCTCCACTGAAGAATGTAGGTTTTCTCTGTTTGGATGTGCTGGCCTCTAGGAGGCCTGCCATCAAAGTAAAACTACTTTTACCCTTCGTGTGTGTGTTGGGGGGGCGGTGTATGTTTTCTAAATGGGGTACTTCATCCTGATCCTCAGGTTTGGGGATTTTCACAGTCATTCTTGTTGAACAGTTATTAGTCAATATTTCTTTATGAGAATCTCCTATTCCAACATCTTTCTCGTGTCATTTGGTGGTGTGATTCTTTTTTTTTGGGGGGGGGGGGCTACGAATTGAACCCAGGGTCATTCTACTTTTGAGCTATACCCCCAGAGTCTATTTGAGAAAAGGGTCTAGCTAAATTGCTGGGAGCCTCACTTTGAACTTGCCATTTTCCTGTCTCAATCCTCTATCTCCCAAGTACTGGGATTACAGACATGCACCACTATGCCCAGCTTAGTGCTGTAAATTTTTTTTTTCTTTGTGGTGCTAGGCATTGAACCCAGGGGCCTTCAACCTCTTAGCTATACTCCCAGTCCTTTTTTATGATTTTTATTTTGAAACAGGGTCTCACTAAGTTGTGAAGAGGCTGGCCTCAAATCTGCAATCCTTTTGTCTCAGCCTCTCAAGTATTGGGATTACAGGCATGCGCCACCATACCTGGCTTGGTGCTATAATTCCTTTTGTGTGTGTGTGTGTGTGTGTGTGTGTGTGTGTGTGTGGTACTAGGGATTGAGCCCAGGGACACTCTACCTCTAGACTACACCCCCAGCCCTAATTTTATTCTTTATCTTCAAACAGGGTCTCACTAAGTTGCGGAGGGTCTCACTAAGTAGCTGAGGCTGGCTGCAAACCCGGATCCTCCTGTCTTGGCCTTCCAAGTATTGGCATTACAAGCATGCCCCATCATACCCGACTTTGATGCTATAATTCTTAAGTTCTCTACCACTGTCTTGGAGATTTTAAGTGATTGGTGGTTATTCTACAAGTCCTGGTGTTTTCCTGATCAGAAGATGTCAGTAGGAAGAAAAAGACTTGTGAACTAAAATTTTGAGCGGCTACAGTTGTGCTACTAGAAATAACAAAGTCCACATACACACAAGTAATGTCAATTACATTGTGACTTGACTGGTGCACAGGTGGTTCATCTGTTTCCTCAACAGTAGTTTTAAGACTCCAGAGATTTCAGAGATGTTAAATTGTGAGCTCTAGTCAATTAATTACCATCTTTGGTTTATATGGGCAAGGAAACTGAGGTTCAACCAGATTAGGGAATTGGGTTCCATGGAGAGTAAATAGGTGAGCCAGGATTCAAACTAAGACAAGCTATGCCTCATAGGTCGTGTTTTTAACCACTGGGTTAAAGTTAGGGCTCTTTCCTACTCATTATAGGCCACCCTGAATTCATACCATGTTTCATGATCATTTGGAGTGAATACCATAATTAACTGCAACCTAAGAATGGAACTAATTACCGTAAAAGTTTACCTTATAGTTTGTGAGACAGCTTTCTTTAAAGGCTTTTCTCTTTAGTGTGATGGAAAGCAAACTGCTTCTCCTACCATGTTTAGCTTCTGTCTTGAGTCTTTTACCTGTGTTACTCACTTAATTTGCTAGTTTGAGCATAACAACTTCAGTCACTTACTGCAGTGGTTTCCAGGATGTTAGTGTCAGGTCTTTTTTATTGTCCATTGTGGATTACACACTGCTGGATTGAGCACTACTCAAAGATGTTACAGAAGACCTCAGATAACATGGCTATTCAGGACTACCTGATTAAGGGGGCACATGTGGAAAGGATGCTGAGTCAGCTGTATGTGAGTGTCACATTGCCATTCTGTTGAGCTGTACAGAAGGAATATGTGCTCAGCATGCCAGTGAAGCCAACTCTAGCCATTGGGCCTTGCCTCTAGACAGGACAGAGTTGAGAGATCATCTCTAGGGTAGCTATTGCAGTCACAGAAGAGGAAGTATAATTTCATGAATCCCAAGTTGTGAATTTTGGGAATGGCTTCCAAGGTGAAAATGGGATGGTCAGGGAAGATCCATGAAAACTTGAGAACAAGCAAATGTGAAAGGCTTTCGAAACTATGCATCTTCATTTCATGGAATGGAAGCAAGTGTTCATGCTCTGAACTCTCCAAGCAAGAAGAAAACAGACGTGTGATTTCTTTTAAAGGAACATTTCCTAACTCCCTCAGGTAATGCAGAGACTATTACAAAGTGGTTTCACTTTTTATTTCACAAAACTTTCTCCCAGGTTTCTGTTAAACACTGTAGGTTATTTTTACTGTTAGAAATTGTCACACACCACCTCTTGGTATGGTGATTTCTTTTGGCTCCTTGAACAGTTGATTCTAGTTTAAGTCCATATGGTATAAATCTGTGGTGCAAAGACAGTCCCTACAGCCCAATAACTTCTTATTTTTCCTAGAGCCCTGTGGTCCTCCCTTTGACTGTGCTGCTCTGTGTTCCTAAAGAAAAACAGTAGAGTCCAATCTCTGTGTTTTGAAGTATCGGGAGTTGGTTAACCAGACACTGTGATCCTGTGCTTTTAGGGCCTCCGCCAACATAAGAGAGACAGCAAGTTTTTCCATGTTCCTGACAGATTGGAAGGTGTTTTTTCAAAATCTGTGCTTCAGATCTCTCCCTGGAAAGGTTAGTCAGTTGTTCAGCCAACATCCTTGGCCTCTGTAGCTATTGCAGCTTAGAAGCCTGTAATAGTTTCTGCCACATTTGGACCCTTACAAACAAAACTTCTAAGCACTGGAAATGGAAAACTTGAGGTGGTGAAGGAAGCCAAGAGAGCAGGGATCCAATCTCCCAGGTAATGGACTCTGTAAGAAGGAAGCTACTGTTTGTGGCTGACCTGTGTGTGGACAGTCAAAGGGAGAGAATAATCCAGATGTCTTTTCTTGCTTTCTCAGTTGTGAGGTTTGGTTTGAGTGATTTTTTTTTTTTTTAAGCAGTTTTCCTTAGGAGTAAGAGGGAAAACAAGTTAATTATCAGTTCCTGTGACTCATCAAAAAGTGCTTTATTTGAATTATTGTAACTTATCTCACCCAAACATACTTTATAATATTCTATAATTCCTATAGTGCTATTTAGCATTTCTTCAAAGAGGAATAATAAATCTGTAAACTTAGGCTAAATGATGATGCAAAGTCTAAATTATATTACAGAGCATGGTAAAAAATCAATATATTGTTTGCTACCCGTCATGCATCCCCCTTCTTTTGGGTAAAAATATCTTGAGTTTCTTTGAGTACTAGGAATTCCCTCCTGTTCTCCACTATCTGGTTTTAGGTGACATTGAGCCCCCACCCTAGCTCCTGGGTGGGTTTCATCAGCCTAAACCGATCAGTCTCTCACTCCTGTGATCTTGTGTTTTGTCCCAAACTGCACAAATGACCTAAGCTGGTGCAGTTTTCAGGAACCACAAAAATGTGAATGAGAACAGACTGTCCTCTGCTGTAAAGGTACAAGGTTAAAAATGGGTTAGCCTGTTTTAACAGTGAAGAAAGCTAGGCCTAGTGATGACTCAGAGAACTGGGACTAGATTAAACCAAGCCATCTATTCCTCTTTGGTGTTTGGTGGGGGGCAGGTGGTCAACTCAAGCATAATTTGGTAACCAAGAAATGAAATGTGCCAAGTGAGAGTCTCTGAATTATAGAATTGAATCAAAATGGTGAGCAGAATCTCAGTATTCTAGACTAGAACATTAGTAAGAATTAGATTGGTCTACAAAAGAAATAGAACTTTAACTGTCCTTTCAAGAGTACTTTTTGGAAGGTGCACACAGTGCTTCTGTTTACATCCCATGCGCAGAACTCAGCCCTGTGGTGATAGAGTGTGGTCTTTATTCTCCATGGCAACGTGCCTAACTAAAAACTGAATCTTTTTATTAAGAAGGATGGTTAAATGCATATTATGCGAAATGTTACAGTCTTTACTACAGTTGACAATTAACAGTTCTTACCTTGTGGTAGTGTCATATTCTGTTGTCTCGTATAGGGTGGGCCTTTTAACCATGTGCTTCCTAGGCTGTAGCATTAAGAGGCTTGAGCAAAAAGTTAAGGCTATGAGAACCTATTGGTTATAGGTTAAAGCCTTTGTAAATCTTTCGAGAAATGGATTTACTTTGAAACTAATGCCTTTAAAGGTCAAGAAGGAATGAAATAAGAGTTCTGCTACAAGAAACACTTTCTGCCTGTGATCTGCGATCTAAGTCAACTGCATGCAGTGATCTAGAACTTTGGAAAGTCAAATTCCTTCCGAAAATTAAGTTAGCAAGAGTAAAAGAAGTATAATATGGTAAGATGGGGACCTGAGATAAGTTTGACTACTCCAGGCCTCTTCTATAATCTTGTTATATCCTCCAGCCGATCAAAAAGAACATCCATGCCCCTTGAAAAGAGACAACTGGTGTGCAGCATCCAGCAAATCCAGCAAAGGGAGAATAGGTGTTCTTCCCCTGTGCAGGACCAACATGGAAGCAGAAGCCATTAATTTACAGCCAGCCAAGTCTGTATTCTAAATAAAGAACTATGAAACAACTAGGTCTCTAACTTTTATTATTAACCCATGAAACTGACCAGTGTATTAATCAGTTTTCTTAAAAAAAAATGCATATTTATATAATACGTATATAGAGAAAGAGATTTACTAAATGGAATTGTCTTATACAATTATGGAGTGTGGCAAGTCCCTACATTTGCAGGGTTGGTGGTCAAGCTGGAGACCCAAGAGAGCCAGGCTTCAATTCAAGTCCAAAGAGATGTCCCTGTTGGGAAGGAAGAATCTTCTCTTACTCAGGATGGTCAGCTTTTTTGTTTTATGCAGGCTTCAACTGATTAGATGATACTCACCACACTAGGGAGGGCAATCTGCTTTTAGTCTTCCAATTTAAGTGTTAATGTCACCCAAAGATATTCTCACAGAAACACCCAGAATAATGCCTGACAAATATGTAGGCATGAGCCGGGCGTGGTGGCGCACGCTTGTAATCCCAGTATTCGGGAGGCTGAGACCGGAGGATCCGAGTTCAAGGCCAGCCTCAGCTACCTAGTGAGGCACTCTGCAACTTAGTGAGACTCGGTTTCAAAATAAAGAATAAAAAATAGGGCTGGGGGTGTAGCTCAGAGGTAGAATGCCCCTGGGTTCAATCCCCAGTACCGCAAAAAAAAAAAAAAAAAAAAAAAATATGTAGGCATGATGGTCTGGTCAAGTTAACACATAAAATTAACCATCACAACCAGAAACAGAGATGAGAGCCACCTAAATCACAGAGATTTCTATCACAAGGAACCTACACACACCCACACTCTGACTATACTCCATGAATTCCCAATCCCTAAATTAGGTCTCAGAGTCCCATCCCCCATCATACTTCACCTCCATTTACACCAACAAACAGGAGGCTACTAAAGCTGTCTTCTAAAGAAACCTTAGCAGAATTAACAGTCAAGGGCATTCCTCTTGGAAATTGAAACCAAGATAGTTCCAGCCCTTCACTTCACTGCAAAATAGCAAGTCTGCCATTTTTGTTCAAAAAGATTAGAATATGTATGAGGACTGATAGCCATTGGCTATTTCATATTCTCTGCATAATTAGGAATTTTATTGTGGCTTATTTTCTCTTCCTATTATATAAAGTGTGGTTAAAATTACTTACTCATAGATCACTGAACCATTAAGAGTCACTTGACAAGCCAGGCACGGTGGTGCATGCTTGTAATCCCAATACTTGGGAGGCTGAGACAGGAGGATCGCAGGTTCAAGGACAGCCTCAGCAAGTAGTGAGACTCATCAACCTAGCAAGACCCTGTTTCAAAATAAAAATAAAATAGGACTGGAGGGTATAGCTTGAAGGGTTCAATCCCCAATACCACATACACAAAGTCACTTGATATTTACATATCAACTTGAAATATTAGACTTGGTAGGTAAGATTTTATATGATCTCCCTTTGAGGAGAGAATGTGAGTATTGTACATGTGGAGGCTGTAGGTTGATGTTACCCAACAGCTGGACTGTTGTTACCCAACTAGGACTCATTGTGATAATGTTTTTAAAGTGAAAAATATTCATGAAACACTTAAAAATCACCTGGCTTACCATCCTGCAGACTGGAAGGCGCTAGCCTAGTCGATCTCTATGATCTTTTTGGTTCTAAGGTTCTGGAGTTCTGCAATTTTCTCTATTTGCTGTGAAAACCACTTCCCCTATTCTCAACTATATTGTTTGGTTCACATTGACATCCCACTGTCCATTTTACCATCTCAGCCATGGTAACTGACTCAGAAGTAGACCTGGAAATCCATGCTAAAGTGAGCTAAGGAATACTAGAACTCAACCTTCTCTTCCTCATCAGGCTTACTTATGTGGGCTGTATGCTTTAGAAGTGCCGTACCCGCTTGTGCCACAAGGACGGCTAGCCTGACCAGAGCTGAGAGATGAATCCCAGTAACATTGTGCGTTCATCTTGTGGTCATCTGAAATGATTTTCTCTCATTTGTAGCAAAGGTTCCCAAGTGATACAGGAGATGTGGGGAAATTCAAAAGAGCACTTTTAAAGGTCTTGTCATCTTTACCAAAGTTCAGCCTTCCAAGATGCATGATTGAAAATTGCAGAACTCCAGAACCTTAGAACCAAAAAGATCATAGAGATCGACTAGGCTAGCGCCTTCCAGTCTGCAGGATGGTAAGCCAGGTGATTTTTAAGTGTTTCATGAATATTTTTCACTTTAAAAACATTATCACAATGAGTCCTAGAAAAATATAACTAGTATTTTCATAGCAAACCTGTAATTTTACAAGTTTTATGTAATGCTTTCATTGAAGAGAAACCAAAGCTGAGAGAAATAAATGGCTTTTTATGGGATTGCCCAATTGGTGAATGAAGGGTGAGAGATATTAAATATGGAATATTAGAACTGGAAGGAGCCCTAGAGATCATGAAGTCACCGCCCACCCTCATCCATCTTCAGTGTCAGAATTTTCTCCAATGCATCTCTCAAAAGTCATCTAGCCTTTTCTTGGAGAAAAGGATGGGAAACATCTCCACTTGAGGCATACATTCCAATTGGGCAGATCTGAGAAAAATCTCCCACTTGGCTCTAGTTCTTCCCACCAAAGCCATTCCACCTTCAAATGTTTCGAGACAGTCTGCTTCCCTCTCCCACACACATACACACGCCTTAAGTCTCATCATGAATGGTAGCTTTTAATTACCATTTTCTCATCTTTAATACTCAAATGTCTCTGTGCATATTAAAGCTTTATGTCTAGAATTTTTATGATACACACTATACTACAGTATAGTGTGATGAGAGGATTGCAGGTTGGAGGTCAGTCTTCACAACTTGTTTCAAATTAAAAAATAAAATAGGGCTGGGGATACAGCTAAGAGGTGCAATGTCCCTGAGTTTGATCTCTAGTACTAAAAGACAAAACAAATCTAAATAGATACTTCACAAAAGAAACACAAATGGCCAATAAATGTTATTCCACCATTTGCCCTGGCCCTTAGGTCTCTGTTAAGACAGCCTCAAATCACCACATCCCATAGTTGGCCATTGAATGACAGCATCCATCTTTTGTGTGTGTGTGTGTGTGTGTGTGTGTGTGTGTGTGTGTGTGTGTGTGTTACAGGGAATTGAACCCAGAGGCATTCTACCTCCAAGCTATATCCACAGCCCTATTTTAGTTTTTATTTTGAAATAGTGTCTTGCTAGGTTGATGAGAGTCTCACTATTTGCTGAGGCTGTCCTCAAACCTGTGATCCTCCTGTCTCAGCCTCCCAAGTACTAAGATTACAGGCAAGTGTGTGCCACCACACCCTGGTCATTTGGTGTTTTTTGTTTTGTTTTGTTTTTTAAACCAACACACCATAGTCAGCTGCCTGATTAATTGAACTCTCAGTTCATGATCCTTAATTTATTCCTACCACTTTTCATTCCACTGTTCCTGTCTTTTGAGATTTTTTAAAAATCTTGATTGTCAGCCAATTTATTAAATCCAAGAATGACAGAACAAGAAAGCTTCCCTAGAAACTTAACAAAAGTAACTTAAGAATACATAAAAATGTAGTGAATGAGGAAAACAAGAAAACATGGAACCTAATATGTACCCAAGAGATTGATGTACCTGAAAACATTAATGAATTAAACATAAATCAGTGAGAAATTAAGAGCCCTTAGGAGATTATTCAATTTCCTGAATACAATGCCCTTACCTTATCCAGCCAATGCTCCGTGTGGTCAATTATCAGACATAGAACATTGAATTATACTAGTCAAATCTATCTCAGCATGGAATTTCTTAACAGCTTCTTCCCACTGCCAAAATAGACCCATCTTTGACTCTGGTAGGCAATCCAGTGTACTGGTTAAAGGAACTAACTTGGGAGTTAAACAGAATTGAGTTCAAATTCTGACTTTATAATTCTACTCAAAAGGTGCCCACCCTCTCAGAGCCTCAGGTAACCAAAGAAACAATATGGTACTTAACTCATAGGCTTACATAAAAATTACATGTGATGTATATAAAGCATTTGGCACATAAACACTCCATATATAATTTTTTCAAAATCTACTGATATACACAAATTACAAAAATTAAATTAGTCTACAAAAGCTACAGCTGTCCATCATGACTTCGTATATGTGGCTTGCTGTTTCTCTTCTAAAGCACTTCATGAGGACACACTGTAAATTTGGTGGGGAAAATCTCTGCCCTCCTTGGGCTCCCCATGTTGGAAGAAGGGCTAGGTGAAGGTCAGAGAGCAAGTTTGATGAAAGAGGAAGCAGAAACCAGCTGGAAATGTTTCTTTCACCAGTAGGCTAAACAACAGTCTGGAAGACACAGAAGTGTCCCTTCCGTTAGGAGACCACCTACAGTGTCACCTTTAAAAGGATCTAAATCCTAGACTTGCCATCTAAAGGAATTTTAAGGGACTAAAGGACTTAGGAGACTGCTTAGAAATGAAGCAGTACAGAGTTCTTTCTATCCCAATGTTTTGTTTTTCTTTTTCCAACCACTGTGATTTGCTATCCCAAGTGAACACATTTTTTTAATGTGAAGAAGTTGTTGGGTGCATGTGTCTGGGCAGGCACACATTTCCAAGGGTTGTGCTTCCAAACACTGACTGGGCTTGCCAGAGTTGGGCAAGGGTGGCCTCACCTGATCTGAGGATTATTGTTAGGCAGGAAGGTTTCAAAAAATTAAATCCTGGTTTTTTCAACAGGCAGGAAAATACCTGGCCTCCTACCCTATGTAATAGGTAACTTTGGTCGGCTTTCTCCTTTTTGTTTTGTTTTAATAATTTTTATATCTAGTTCTTTTTTTTTTTTTTCCTTTACCAACCAAAGAGCAATCAACACCTAGATACCTATATATGACCCACACTATCATGACTCCTCAAGATTCTCAAATTTCTACCTCCCGGTGACCCCGTGGTTACACCTGCCCTCCCACTCGCAGTCGCTTTGGTGCTTAATGCCTCCTTATGGAGACAGAGTACTAACAGACACTTTATTTGCTTGGAGGTTTTCTAGACTATTTAATTAGTCATTCATCTCCAGAAATTCAAAGGTGCGTGTGTGTGTGTGTGTGTGTGTGTGTTTTCTCCTTGGCCACATCCACATCCGAGGTGGTTGTTGGGTTTGGTTTTTGTTGTGGGTTTTCTGGTTTTTTCTTTTTTCCCATTTGCACAAGGTCACATTCAGAGCCTTTCCTCTCTTAGGAGAGGCTGCACATTCGTCACTCAATCTGCCTCCCATTTCCTCCAGTTGGGATCACACTGCCCTTCCTGAGGTATTACCATTTTTCCATTTCTTCTTTGCTCCCTCCTTTCTTTTAATAACTCTAGGAGACAGGGAGGCACCTTGTAAAGTTAATTTCCTCTGAAGCTTTCAAAGCTCAGGCATCTCTCAGCCCAGACACCACCACCCCTCTCCACCCCTCCGAGACGGCGCACCCCCTCCTCGCAGCCTTAGTCACTCTGGGCTGTGCCGCCACCTAGGATTCTCCAGGTCCCCGCTCAGTCTCAGGGGCAAGTGAATTGCTCTGTTCAGGGTTTCTTTGGGCTCAGGGTGGAGACTTAGATGGGCAGAATCTCCTCGTTTATCTGCCCAGTCCCTCTTCCCCCTTTCATTTCCTAACTCTGCTCCCCCTTCCCCTTCACTGCTTCTCTCTGGTACTTTCAGGACTTGAGGCTGGCTGCCTGCCTGTACCAGGGATGGCATTTCCTCTTCAAAGGCCTGTGGCCGCAGCCACCCAGCTCCTACTAAGCACACAAACCTTTGGAATTGCTGTGGCTTTGCTGCCTGCCTACTTGGAAAGCAAGTGTAGTTTTTTAAACACCCCTTTGGTTTCTTGGGGCGAAGCTTTTCTCAATCCTATTTTATTTATTCGAACATGACCTGTGGCTTTTGAATGTTTGCTTTTGAATGTTTGTGTTAATGGACTAAGCTGAAAGCGTTTCCTCTTACCGGAGAGAGGGCCCAGCACAGCTGGGGGCCAGGCCGCTTGGCTCAGGGAAAGTGGTTCCAAGAGGAACAAGTTGCCAGCCAAGGAAGTCTGGAGGCTCAGAGAGGAATTCATTGAGGCCTTCATGGGCAGCAGCGGTCAGAGCTAAGATCATAGACTGGGCCATAAAGCTCAGCAATTCCTTTGATTAATAGGAAGACTAGACCGGAGACACCTAGGTTTTTGCAAATATACTTCTTAAATTGTGCATATATTTACCAAAATTCGGTGTGGTTTTTAGCAGCTTGTCTGATCCTTTCCCCATATTACAAACCTTCTAAAACACTCTGGCAGAATTCAGTACTCTAGATCCCTGAATCATGTGCTTGTAGTTGACCTGCCATCTGACAGTGAGAGCGTTCCAGATCAGCATATTGAGCTTCTTGTGTATTTCCTTTCCCATCTTCTAGCTCCCTGGGACCTAAGGGCACTTTGGGTGGGAACAACAACAAAGCCCACAGGATCCGCTAAGTACACAATCTTTCCATGTCCAGTGACTGGGTAACCTGGAGCGGGGTAAGGAAAGGAGGCAGGAGAGGGGCAAGTGGGACCAGGGAGAACTATATAATGGGAATGGGTCCTTAGACCTGTCATGAGGATCCTGGCACAGGTTTGAAGGGTCTCAGACCTGGTCTGTATTTAAGGGTAGATCCTACTATTCCACCACGCCACCACCACCACCACATTTCCTGTGCAGCCCTTGGTCTAATGGTTCTGGAAACCAGTAAGCCCTTGAACCAAAGGTGGGGAGCTAACGTGGACAACTTGAGGATGTGGGCATGTCGAGGAACACCTCTCCCTCCAAACCAGGTAGAACCGAACAGAGCTAGTTGGGAGTCTCTGTGAGCTGGACCAAATGATGTTAACCACCAGGAATGTTGCCTTGGTGGAGGGACCTTAAATGGAGGGACTTGTTGAAGACCATAGAAAACTTTTGCAGAGCCAGATACGGTGGCACACACTTGTAATCCCAGTATTTGGGAGGCTGAGACAGGAGGATGGCAGGTTCGTGGCCAGCCTCAGCAACATAGTGAGGCCCTCAGCAACTTAGTGAGACCCTGTTTCAAAATAAAAAATAAAATAGGGCTGGGAGTATAGCTCAGGGGTAGAATGTCCCTGGGTTCATCTCCTGTAAAAAAAAAAAAAAAAAAGAAAATTGTTACAGAGAACAAGACCTGATGTCCATGGAATACAGAAGTTGCAGGTTATTTTTGGCTTGTTTGTTTATTGGGGGGTTCTATTTTCTTTGGGGAAGGGTGCTAGGGAACAAATCCAAGGCCTTATACATGCTAAGTATGCTCTCCATCCCAAAAATTGCAGTTTTTTTATTTGTTTGGTTGGGTTTTGGTTGTTGTTGTTGTTTTGCGGTTTTGTTTTTTGGGGTTTTTTTGCAGTACTGGGGATTGAACCCAGGGGCATTCTACCTCCGAGCTACATCTCCAGCCCTATTTTTTATTCTTTATTTTTAAACAGGGTATCACTAAGTTGTGGAGGGCCTCACTAAGTAGCTGAGGCTGGCCACGAACCTGGATCCTCCGGTCCCAGCCTCCCAAGTACTGGGATTACAAGCATGCACCACCACACCCGGCTCCAAAAGTTGCAGTTTTTGAAGCAAAATATTCCATAGTTTCTTCGTTTAAACTATGTGAGTTCAGTGGTGGTGACTCTGTTCAATTTATACTCACTTCTTGGAAAATGTTTTCTAACTCCTTGGCTTTGTGACTACTGGTGAAAACATATTCTGGATCTTTCTCCTGAGCGTCAGATTCAGACACCCTACTATATACTCAGCAAGAGACTCGCAGGTGAGCTCAGTGTGACCCGAAGCTAAGTCATCATGTTCCCCACCTGTCCTCTATCCAGGTCCTCCTGGGTTACCCACTGTGTTCACCATTCACACAGTGCTTATGCTGAAACTATCAGCCTTGCTTTGTCTCTTTCCCATACTACTACCACATGTTCATTCTGTCACCAAGGCATCTCTTTATTGTCTACATCTCTTTATCTTTTGGCCACCAAACTAGTCCAGGCCACCATCTTTTCTCATCTAATGTTAGGGTTCAGAAAACAGTATCCCAAGGACTGGTACTTTGGCATGCTGAGAGGCCCTAGGACCAACCTCAGAATCAAGGTTCCTCTGCTCTTCCTTTGTTTCTCTTCCTCCCAACATAATAAGAGGCTTTCTGCAAAGTTCCCTTATCTGCTTGTCAGGATCTGCCAAAAGAAAAACAATTGCCTTTAGTCTTTTTACTTAAATTTCATTAACCAGAGAAGATTAAATTCATATCACAGGAAGAAAGACTAAAGTCAGTCAACACACTTGAAGAGACCTTGTCATACATCATTATCTTCTATTTTGGTCCTGTTCAGTATTCCAAAGAGAATCATTTATAAATCACTATTCATTCTGCAGTCCAAACAGACTTTATCCTGTTCTATCATATGTTCTTCAAACCCACTGAGTTCCCCTGAAAATCATTTGCTAGTCCCCTAAAACCTGTCTACATTCCTAAGTTTCCCCCTCTTTCCCCACAGAAAAGGGATATATATATATGAATAATGTTGAGTTAGTAGGTGATCACACTCCTGTGACTTTCCCTCATGCTGAGGTTTTTCTTCTTTTGCAATTAACACAAATTTGTGTCCTTTTCTCCTATCTAATGTGTTTATTGTCGGTCCCTTCCAGTGAATATTCAGAGAGCAGAGGGAAATTTTCCTTCAGTAACTACTACACTGGTCCTCTGACTGGTCTCTTGACCTTTGTTCTTATCCCCTTGAAGTCCATTCTCTACATACCGGTTCAAATGTGTATAAAATATAATCTGATCATGTTTCTTGTCTGCCCAAAACCTCTCAGTAGCTTTCTGTTGCTTTTCAAATAATTTCTGAAATCCAAACTGCAACCCTGCTTAGTTCTTACAGCCTAATCTGTCACCATAGCAGAGACTGTGTCTTTCCATTTCATTACTGTCCCCTCAGCACTAAGGACAATGTCTAAGCACGGGGCTGCTCTCTAAAGTGGTTGCATGATCAAGAGAAACACTGCCAGGCCTCTGGCCTCTTATGGCCAATAGATACATGAAAAAACGCTCAACATCATTAGCAATCAGGGAGATGCATATCAAAACTACACCAAAATTCCATCTAACCCCAATCAAAATGGCAATCATCAAGAAGTAAACAATAAATGTTGGCGAGGATCTGGGGAAATAGAAACTCTTCTACACTGTTAATGGGATTGCAAACTAGTTCAGCCACTATGGAGATCAGTGTGGCGATTCCTTAGAAAACTGGGAATGGATCCACCATATGATCTGACTATACCATTCCTGAGTATCTTTCCAAAGAGGTTAAAATCAGAGAACTACAGTAATAGATGCATACCCATGTTCGTATAGCACAATTCACAGTAGCCAAATTATGAAACCAACCTAGATGCCCATCAACAGATGAATGGATTACAAAATTATGTAAAATACACACAATGGAATTCTACTCAGCAATTAAGAACAAAATTAAGTCATTTGCAAGAAAATCGAAGGACCTGAAGAACATTGTGTTAAATGAAGTTAGCCAATCACAGAAAGTGAAGGGGCATATGTTTTCTCAAGTAAGCACAAGCTATGGAGTAATTGGGATACAAGAGGGACTCCAAATAGTGGAGGAGAAACCTCAGTGGAGCCATGGAGGTCTAACGGAATGGGAGGAGGAAGGCTGAGGTTCATTAATGGAAATACTACCATTGACTGTGTGTACATATGTGAATATTCCAACATCAATCTCAGTACTCTATAATGGGAAAGAGAAAATGAGGAGGTAGGGGAGGCACCAAGTGCTGTGCATATATGAAATGTAATGTGAGACTATAATGCCCCGATAAAAGCACTTTTTAAAAAAGTGATTGCATGGATGGATGGATGAATGAATGAATGAATGAATGTATAAAAATAGGACTAACATGCATTCAAGGGTAATAGGAGAACAGGGAATGAATGAGAGTCAGTATGAAAACTTCTCAGGGTAGCTGTTATTATTCTAAGACATATTTTGACCCTAGAGCTGGCATAGTGAAACATGCTTGAGCAAGTGTTGCTCAAAATGTAAGAAATGGGATGGACCCCATCATTTCACCTCATGGGCTCCCATTCTGGGTGTGATTAACATGCTACCTATCAGGCTATCTGGGGTGTGGGAACTGGCAGGTTTACAAGGTTGGAGACAAGAAAAGGCAATTGGTAAGTTTAGCAGGAAATAATTTTATTTTTTTGTTTTGTTTTAGTCTTAGCCAGCAGCATCCATTTCACTTCCTAATAATACTTCACTTTCCTTTTGAAAGAGGATCTCTTTCCTGTTGAATTCAGTCTTTGGGGACCATAATTAAGAGCCAGACTTACCTTGAGGCTCACTTTAAACCAATGAGATGTTTTCTTCCTGGAATTAGACTCTTGAGCACAACAACCAAAAACCAAAACATGCTGTGTAGAGGTGGCCTTTCATCCATACAATGCCTGCTATGAGACCACTGTGGTGGTTCCTGGTGCCAAGTCATCTAGTGAGTAGCCTGGTGATTTTCTAATAAAGTTCTTTGTGTGCATGTGTGTTGTTCTGGGGATTAAACCCAGAGGCACTTTACCACTGAACTATATCCCCAACCCTTTTTATTTTTATTTTGAAACAAATAGGGTCTTTCTATGTTGCTGAGACTAGCCTCAAACTTGCAATCTTCTTGTCTCAGCCAACCAAGTCCAGGGATTGCAGGCATGTGCCACCACACCTGGCTTCTAATACATTTCTTCTTCCATAATTTGATCAGAGTTGTTTCTGTTATTTGTGATTATTGGTGTAATAAAGTTAGTACAAGGAACATTATCAAAATATGGTTCTGATACTATTCAATGCTTTTGGGCCAGAAGTTATTATATAAACCCCAGAATAAACATCAGATACAATTTGGCATTGGGATTCAATTATAATTGATCTTCCTTACATGGAAATGCATTACATTTAAGCATGGGTCATCTTAGAAATTAGTAACTTAAAATATCACTGTTTGGATCAGTTATCTGAATCTAAAAGAAATAAACCAAAACCACATCTTCAATTCTGTCTTCTCTGAAGCTATATTAAAAGGAAATAATGAAAATGAGGACCAGTCTTACTACTGACCACGAAAATGTAAACTGAGTACCACACGTTTATTAATCAGCTCTGCCAGTGTTAAAAAGACTTATAATATCAATTTTTGGAAAGATAGTGCACAAAAGACATTCTTTTGTAGTAGGTAGAACGGTAGTTGACTAGTTTTGGAATGCCTGTCAAGATTTACATGAATATGCTTTGACTCAGCAGTTTGTTTTTGTTTTTTCCTCTGCTGGGGATCAAACCTAGGACCTTGTACATGCTAGGCAACCAAAAAAATTATATTATAAATAAATAAAAAAAAGGACATGGGTACATAGGTATAAGAATGTCCAATGCATAGTAATTTATGCAATCAAAATAGTAGAAACTATGTAAATGTTCCTTAATAGTCTGAGCACACTAAGTTGTAGTTCTACCATGATTTTGTGATTCACTCTGCAGCCATTAATAAGAATGTAGTTGATGTGTATGTAAAAGAAGTAGAATCCATAACATACTAGTTGCATGAGTTGCAAAAAATAACAAGTTATATGATAATGTAAACAGAAAAAAATCTTATTTTAAAGGCAAAAAAACTATAGGCAAATTTTTATAAAAGAATGTGTGTACATGTAAGTATGTCTGGAAGCATAGAAGAGACCCAGAAGGATTCACAGTGTAATATTGCCAGTGGTTAGCCTTGAGAAATCAGGGAGGAACAATGGAATGGAAGAGGAGAGGGAAAGAAGGGGCAGTTTGATTTTATATTTTATATAGATCAGTGTCCTTTGAGTCTTTAATGCCTTTGTGTTACTTTTGTAGTTCAATTTTTTTTAATTATTTTGAATTTTTTTAAAGTAATAAAAATTTCTTGTATTTTCAGAGAGCAGAGGTGTATTTGGAACCACTTGTCCAGACAAGAGTTTGGCCACTTCCTATAGGGAAGTTAAAGGGACCAGCTATGCCCAGAATATGGCTGAGTTTATATAAGCACTAACCACCCAAGCAGGCCAAAGGAGGTCCTCCTGAAAGCTTTCCCTGGGTCTCGTGGAAATCAACACCTACAGGAGTTGGGATTGCACATTTGATTGTTTTTATTGGCTCTGCCTATTCGCATTGAACACCTCCTCCTTTTGTCCATGAAAATTTAATTTGCCACCCTGTCATAGCTAAAGCTAGATTCCACTCTGTCTAATGAACTTAATGATTCTGACGTGGGTGTCTACAGATGGTAATTAAAACATCTTTGGTTCACTGAAATGTCATAACACCCACCAGGTGCCTGCTTTTCATGCTGCCTTGTTTGGGCACAAAATTTACTTATTTGTACTATACTAAATTCCAAAATACAGTATATCAAATATACTACTTATCTAAAATGAGAATGAAAGAAAAGTAAGGGCATAGAGATAAGATTACTCCAACAGCAAGGTTAACATACAAGCTACATGCTTCCTAAAGTTTTATGTACTTAATAAATTAAAGGTGGTCTACAATTTAGTTCTGAGTTTCCTAGTGGCCAATACGCAAAGTAGGCCTGATTAAGTATAGGATTAAAGCGGCAATTTTCATTTTCTTGGGCAATGAAAGGAAAAAAATTTATGAGCAGCTATGCAAATAGATCAGAGAAGAAAACTATTCTACTATATAGTCTAATGGACTTGAGATGTAATTTTTGTTGTTGTTGTATGTTTTTGTTTTGTTTTTCATTTTTGTTTGTTTTTTGCAGTGCTAGGTTAGCCCTGAGAGTTCGATGTTGATCAAGACGACAGACAACTTATCAGTACTTTTGTTTTGTTTTGTTTTTGGTACTGGAGATTAAACCCAAGGACACTCTACCTCTGAGCTATACCCTCAGTCCTATGTTTTAGTTTGAAACAGGGTCTCACTAAGTTGCTGATGTTGTCCTCAAACCTGCGATTCTCCTGTCTCAGCCTTCGAAGTACTGAAATCATAGGCAAGCACCACCACGCCCAGCTACCAGTGTTTTTTAAAGGCAATAGTTTTCTTCGTTCATGTGAATTACCTGATTGTCTCAGTCCCTTGTGAATTATTGTCCCTCCTCTCCAGAGGGATGCTTGTCCCTTCTCTCAAAACCATAAACCTGAGAAGATTGCTAGTTTGTTCAAGTTATTCTTGATTCTTTTGGAGCTTCCTGAAGCTTCTGTCATTTGGTTCCAAGTGAAACCATAGTCCTTTTGGACATGATTTTGTTTCCACAGTGATGTATGTCAGCAACCACAGAGTGAGCTTCTTGTGTTTTTATATCACTTTAATACCCTTTGTTTGTTTGTTTATCAGGTTTCACTTTCGCTTATGTAATGGGCTATGGCATTTTTCAGTCATTACTTCATGCTGGGATCTCCTCTTTCTTCGTACCTCCTGATGCGTCATATTCTTGACTTTACTCCCTTGGATCTCTTGGATACAATGCTCTCAGCTGGTGGGTGGGAGCGAGTGGGAGCCAGATTACATGATGACTTCTCCACCCTTGAACTCACAAGAGCCGCCTGGGTTTGTCCCCGAGTCATTTTCTATACTCAGTCTTTTGGCATCACTTGGGAAACACATCAGCCTAAAACTACAGGAGCCACCCAGAGCACCAAGGTTAGACAGGTATGGAAGAACCCAGGCTCCTGGGTTGGGCCGGGGCCAGGCAGAGCCTCCTTAACTCAACAACTCTACTAACCCTTTCCCACAGAGTCTGAGCTAGAAATGGTCAGTCACCTATGTGTATAATGTCCAAGCCTACATTATAGGTAGATCTCGAAGAAAGCACAGATCTTAAAATATGAACAGTCCTTGGCTTTGGGCTCATTTCCTGAGGTCCTCTCTATTCTTATATATAGCTGTCTACTTGGCTATCTGAAAGGTATCTCAAGCTTACATGCCTAAGACATAGCTTCTGCTTCATGTGCCCACACCATTCCCACCCAACCATTACTCTTCTCACATTTCTCCATCTTGGAAAGGGGCACCACTCTTCCCTCAGTGGCTCCATCCAAAAAAATTAGGAATCATTCTCAATCTTTCCTTCCCTTTCCTTCACCTTTCACATCTACTTCAGACACACTTTTTCTACTTCCAAAATAAATCTAAAGCCATCCACTGACTTCCAGTTGTTCACCTGAACAACTGAAATCACTGACCATTCTATTCTCACTCCAATCCAATCCGTCACCAGAGAGTAGTCCGGGTGAGAGTGCATCACTCCTACTGCTCTCGGGAGCGGGGTGGGGGGGATCTCATGCCACTTGCCTGCCTCTCAGACCACATCTCATGTCACTCGCTGAGCTCCAGAGCCACTGGTCCCTTTCCTCTTCCTGAAAAAATGGTTTCAAGTGGTTTCTTACCCAGAACCTTTGTACTTGCTATAGCTTTGCTTGGAATGTTTTCGCTTGACTTCCTATCATCGAGGTCTCACTTCTTCAATGAAATCCCATTGCTAATATCTATTATATGTAATATAGTATTTTATTTCCTTCATAGCACTTTTTGTAATGAAAAAGTATCTCAAGTATTAATTTATTCGCTTTTTTATTATTTGTCATCTTCATCCAGCACACAAGCTCAATGAAGACAAGGATTTTGTCTGTTTTGTTCACCACTGGATCTCTGGCAGTGAATATTTTTAATAAATAAATGTATGAAATACAGTACAAGCAACTGAT